>CDFI01107110.1:6681-17718 GCA_000826405.1 Acanthamoeba divionensis | reverse complement strand
CAACAACAGAACAATCAAGCCCAACTTTTCCCTTTGGGGGCACCAAACCCTTTTGCTCAAGGCAATGGGCAAGTGGTAGGCAATGGTACCGCCCCGAAAGCGATGAATGTAAGCAACGGTGCGAGTGCAGGATTTAATCCTTTTGATAGCTTATTCTGACAAAATTGGCCATATCACCTTGACTAAGTAACCTACCTGCAAAACCATGTTGTGCAAATATTCCTATTCTATCCTTGTGTGTGTGTGTGTGTGTTCTTTAATGTCAAGATCTTTTGATTGGTGGAGCGAAGCAGTGATTGTTTTCGTCACACATTGTGTTACTACTACTATCGTCATCAAAACCTTAAGCAAGCAACATAAACCCAATTCTTTGATGGTGGTTGCATTAACATGTTAATGCAACCAGCAAAAACTGACAATGTTGTGTTGTTCTCCGTTCTTTGATCCCTCTCCAAAATATACAAGTACGGTGTTGTGCGAAGGAAGGAAGGGAGAGTACTACTCTCATGACAAAATACATTTAGTGTGGTGCCTTCTTCTTGTCCTCTCAGACGTAATTGTCTTCCATTTTGCTCTTCGGTTCTTCCTGCCTTGTTTCCAGAGCATGATCTCCTTGGCCAAGGTACTGCAACAAGAAGAGTCAGTTGATTCAAGGATCAGCCAGCAACCAAATAGAGGGATGGGTGGCGAGGGACGTTTACACAAATGCTTCCTCCACATTGATCTTTCTTTTGGCCGAAGTTTCAATCAAAGTACATTTGATTCTTTTGGCGAGGGCCATGGACTGCTCTTTAGAGACTCCTATGTGGTTATCAAGTGGTACATCACATTTGTTTGCAACCAAAACAAATGGAAAGCTGTCTGTCCTTTTGGTCTTCAGGATTTCATCGTGGGTAGCTTCGATATCAATTAAAGTTGAACTGTCGGAGGCGTCTGTTCATTCAAAAGAGAGAGGGAGAGAGTCCCACTGTGGGGGTCAGATCCATTTTTGAATTATTTGCAATATATTTTGAAACTACTATTGATACCATAAACGCAGAGAAAGCCATCAGCATCAGCGAAATAGGATTCTCTTATTGCCATGTAGTCGTGCTAACTCAGCCACACAAAACCAAATTAGATTTTTATATATATCCTCTTGGCAAAAGATGATCGGTACTGAATGGTCTGTACCTGCCCAGCGGTGTCTATGTCATTAAATGTAGAAATATATATTAATGAGGAGTTGGATAGAATTGTAATATTACGTATAATATATACCTATTATTTCCAGAAGCACATTCTGGCCACCCAACAGGATTTTTTTTCTCTGGTGTTTGTTGAATATGGGTGAACACATTTAATATCAACGGAAGAAGCAAATTTGCCCTTTCTCATACATACATATGATTCTTCTAGTGTAGGATCATACTCTTGGACGAACCGGTTTGCAACGAACTGAAGAACCTGTGTCCATTATGTTTGGGAAAATGAGTAAAGGAGCCCTAATGTATGCAGTATAGTGTCAAGTTGACCTCCGTGCATCATCTGGAAGAAAAACGTACAAGACAGGATTTCCCTACTCCTCCTGGCCCTATCACAACGATCCTCAGGCTTCTGGTGCTTGCTCCTGTGGTACTTTCACTTGCTATCCTTCTTGGCCTCAATGGAAAAGTTACAATCCTCCCACCCAAGTTGTCTGCATCAGAGTCCAATTTTGTGAGCACAGGTGGCGGCTCTGCCCTTGAGTTATCACACTTGCCTTCTTTGCCCATGGATCCTGTTATTTTGCTCTGCTTCTCTTCTTTCAATTCAAAACCATAAACACAAACTTAGTGCCAACAAACCTTGCATGTCACACATTGACTAGACTTGGCAACAAAAAAGGACAGAAATCCACGGGATCCATGCCTGCTGTGATGACTTCAAATGAGTCCCTCTGTGACCCCAATTAACAAAATTCTGCGGAATCCTACGGTGGACACAATGCGTTTGGCGCACCTGCTGGTAGTTGTGTTATGAATGTGGGGGGGGGGGAATCATGTTCTGCACTCTTCTGGAACGTTGGGCTTGGCGCCTTTTTTTACTTTAGGTCCCGTCAACAACAAATGTTTTTGGTGTGCCTGCGGTGAAGAATGCAGCGCTCGATTTCGTAAGTTTATTGAGCTTGTTGGAAGAGTTTATCCCTTTATCCCTTTTGACTCCTCAAGTTCATTTGGCTCACTCTCTTTTTTTTTGGGGGGGGGGTAAAGGTCATTTTTCAAGAAGCATACCAACGAGGGGAGAGAAGCATCCCCACAGCAGGCCCCCAATGGGAAGGGATCCGTTACTCGTAAGCGAAAACTTAGGGACGAGGAGGAGGCCATTTCGAAGAAAGAAATGGAATTGCCCTCTAGCTCCACTACGGCAATAAATGGTTGGTAGCCTATCTTTTCTCTTGCAAGTTCCACGAGCAAGCAAATACTTAAAAGGCAGATGTGGTTCTTGATCATATGACACAAAATCTAAGCAGACCAAAGTCAGGCGCCTCGTAAGCGGTTAAGGAAACTTGGCGAAGAAAGGCACAACCCTTCAAAAGATAACATCATTGTGGGCCACCAAAAAACTCCAAAAGAGAAGAACAACAAAGAGCATACAACTACAAAAGAAGAGGAGGAGGAGGAGGAGGAGAAGGAGGAGGAGAAGGAGGAACAAGAAACAGAGGCTTTGTGTGAAGAAGTAGATGATCTAGGCTCTGAATTTGAAGAAGGATCAGAAGAGAGCGACACAGAAAAGCATGACAAGGTTTGCAGCGCAGAAATGTTGCCGCGGCATCATAATTTCGCTTTCGCGCCCATAGCTATACTTACTTCTGCCTCTTTCTTTTTTCTCACTTGTGGAATGATCCCTTTTTCATCTGTGATAGCCAATCGCCCCAGTGAAAGCAGCGAATAACCGCAAGCCAGCCACCAAGAAAACACCCACTGCATCTAACGCCGGTACATCATGGCAAATTTTTGTTTTCTTTCCCTCCCCTTTGTTGATTTGGGTTTTCTCTCTGCTTCTACATTTATGTTTCTCTCTCTCTCTCTCTCTCTCTCTCTCTCTCTCTCTTGCTAGCCAAAGGAATGATTGCTCAGCTCGCAGCAGGCATTTACGACTATGACCCAATCCAGAGCGCCACATGGAAGGCTGGCCAAAAGTTTGTACCCTTCTCCTTGCCATCACCATGTGATTGATATTCATCCTACAAAACAATCACAGAGTGCCATACCTTTGGCTGGCACAAACGTTTGCAGAAATAGAACAAATATCTGCGCGCACAGAAATTACTAGGCTCCTGACAAACATGTTTAGGTCAGTGCTCTCTCTCTCTCTCTCTCTCCTCTTGTTGTGTGTGTTGCGTGCACATATAAATGAAAGTACTAGTACTATGCCACGAGAATTTTCAACCCCCAAACAAAATACCGTGAAGGTACCTGATAGGGCTAATAGAACGCTCTCAATGGTTATGTCTCAATAGGAGGAAAAAAAAACAATGCCATCCATATTTAACTTAAAAACAAGTATTTTTATTTTATTTTATTTTGCAGGTCCATAATTTCTTTGACTCCTGGTGACCTTCTGCCCTCTGTGTATCTCACAATCAACAAGGTGAATTATTGCACCTGTTAATTCAATCAAACCCCAAGTGAGAACCTAACAATCTTGTTGTGTTCTAGATCGCTCCCAGTTATGAAGGACTTGAGCTTGGTATTGGAGAATCAATTTTAATCAAGGCAGTCGCCCACGCCACGGGCAAAAAAGCATCTGTAGTTAAGGTAAGGGCCGTTATAGAGTGGAGTAATGGCGCATTGAATTAAATCTGTCCGGCCTTTGTTTTAGGCTGAGTATGAGAGATTGGGAGACTTGGGTCTTGTTGCTGTAGCTGCCCGAAATACCCAGAAGACCATGTTTCCTCCACCTCCACTTACTGTATCGCATGTATTTGGCACACTCACAAATATTGCCAAAGCTGCAGGCAAATCGGTACCAATCTAATATCAACCTTCTGTCAACTATTTAATGGAACAAACTAACCATGGAGGAATATAATGTTTTCTCTATTAAAATAGTCGCAACAAAGAAAAAAGGAACTCATCCAGTCGCTGCTGGTCGCTGCACGAGAAAGTGAAGCGCAATGGGTTATTAGATCGTTGGAGGGCAAACTCAGGTATTGCTCGGTTCCTAATAGCTTATGTTGCACGTCACTACAAGTACAATATCTCTAATACGAATTTGCTTGCTTTAGAATTGGTTTAGCCGAAAAAACAGTACAAATGGCGCTAGGCCATGCTATTATCCTCTGCCGTACCGATGTAACAGGTCTTTCTCTCCCCTCCCTCCCCAAAACACCATGCCAAGATTATAGCCGTAACAACCATATATATATATTTCTCGTGCAACATTAACAAAGCAGATAAACAAAGAAAAGCGAACTTAGAAGAGCGTTTGAAATTCTCAGCAGAAACATTGAAGGAAGTTTTCAATGAACTGCCAAACTACAACGTGATCGTGCCTGTAATTCTAGAAGAGGTGAAGCTAATCCGCCAGGACATTCTTGAATAATAATAATAATTAATTAATTATTTACTGGTTTCTCAGGAGCCAGAGGAATGGCCCAATAAATGCCACTTGACTCCGGGCATCCCTGTGCACCCTATGCTTGCCCAACCGACCAAAGGTTAACCTCTTGATCCTCCGGAAATACAATCGTCAGAATCACGCCTGTACAAATATTCTGTATATATTAATAATTATATTTTGCCAAATCTCTAAAGGCTTAGACGAAGTATTGCAGAGGTGTTCAGGGAAGACTTTTACGTGCGAGTGGAAATATGATGGAGAACGCGCACAAGTACGTTGTTATAGTATCGTGATTTATTATTACCTTTTTGCGTACAACACGCAGGCATAATAGTTTGGACTGAGAACAAAATTCTTTTTTTTTTGTTACTGTGATTCCCAGATTCACTCCACAGAAGAAGGGGGAGTGCATATTTATAGCAGAAACCTAGAAGATAACACAAGCAAATATCCAGACATTCGGGTCAACTTGCCGAAGGTGATATATTTATTCTACAGGCGCACATTGGGGAGGGGGTCACAAAGTCTTCGCTAGCTTTGTCACTATTTTTCAACAAAAACAATTTACTGAAACCTCCCAACAGGCAATGAATAAGACAACAAAATCCTTTATCATTGATTGCGAAGTCGTTGCGTTTGACAAGGTCAAGAAGCAGATCTTACCCTTTCAAATCCTCTCTACCCGTGCTAGAAAGGTAACAGAGTTGAGCTTTTCGTTTTCAATGATTATTGTACAGTTCTAATATATTAGGACAATTTCTTCTTTTATCTTTTAACCGCTGTTACAGAGCGTAGAGATGGAAGATATCAAAGTGCAGATTTGCCTTTTTGCCTTTGACATATTATATCTTAATGGAAAGGTAACTTTATTTTCCACGACACATTTTAGTGAAGATAAAGAAAAAGAACACACACCACATACCACAGGCGCTGGTACGCGAGTCGTTCAGAGCACGCAGGGATCTGTTGCATTCAGCCTTTCAAGCAGTTGAAGGCGAATTTGCTTTTGCGCGCTGCTCTGATACGAATGAAGTTGACGTACTGTTTTGCCTGTCTCTAATGGCAATACAATCCTATTTTAAAAAAATGTTTATTAACCGGTGTTCTGTAATAGGAAATTGCGGAGGATTTAAAGCAAGCGGTTACTGGTAATTGTGAAGGTCTAATGATAAAACAACTCGACGACGAGGCTACCTACCAGCCTTCTAAACGGTCTTACTCTTGGCTGAAGGTATCTCATCTTCCTTTGGTTAATTGGAAGAGATGTACACACACACACACACACAAAAACGATAGAGCATGACCAAAGTCAATGGTACCACCAATATTTAGGTGAAGAAAGATTATTTGACAGGTATGACCGATTCTGTAGATCTGGTTCCTGTGGGTGTACGTGTCATTCCTCACCTTTTACCTTCCGTGCAATTTATCTAATTTATTGATGCCTCTTTCTTTTCTTTTTCTTGCAGGCTTATTATGGGAAAGGCAAGCGTAGTGGAGTCTATGGCGCTTACCTCCTTGCGTGCTATGATCCTAATGCAGAAGAATTCCAAAATATATGCAAGGTAATCTTGCATGTCTGGTAATACTCGTAGCATAGAGACTTATCATAAAAATTGATGCATTTCTCTCTTCAGCTTGGCACGGGCTTTAGCGATGAACAGCTGGATGAGTTTTCGAAATTTTATCAGGACAAAGTTCTCTTGAAGCCCAAGCCCTACTATCGCTTCTCTGACCAGGTCGCACCAGACGTCTGGGTAAGCCTCGCCTTGCTTGGTGCACCAGAGTTCAAGAAACAAATGATTTCTTCTTCCTTCTTTTTTCTTTTCTTTTTCCGCTGACCAGCCTCTTGCTCTTCTTTTTCTTCTAAACATTTCTTTGTAGTTCGACGCGTGTCAAGTTTGGGAAGTGAAAGCTGCTGATTTGTCTCTCAGCCCTCACTATAAGGCTGCTCTCGGGCTGGTCAGTAATATTGATGCAAAGATAATCTTAGCAAACACTAATCTAGTGACACTAATATTCAAAAAACATTCTATGGAAGGTTTCGGAGAACAAGGGCATATCGCTTCGTTTCCCACGCTTTATACGCATCAGAGATGACAAAAACCCAGAGGATGCCACCGCTGGCGAACAGGTCTCTCTCTCTCTCTCTCTCTCTCTCTCTCTCTCTCTCTCTACTGCTCAGTTGTTGCTTTAGGTACTTACATTATATTTCCTTCGTCGTCGTCGTCTTCTTCTTCTTCTTCTCCCTTACAAACTAGATCGCGGACATGTATAGGAGCCAATTTGCTGGCACTACCAAGAACTCAAAGTAAATACTTGAGTCTTCCCTTGAAATGTCCTCAACAGAAAACAGCTGCCCTATGAAGGTTCTGCACTTTTTTTATAAACACAGCCTTAAATGCTTGTTGTGTTAATTTACAGTGAACTAGCTGTCACAAATTCATCGTGAGAGATTTACTATCCATCACCACATTTTCTTTCTCTCTACTCTCTCTTCTCTCTTCTCTGTGCTCTCCCTCTCCACTCACTCACCAAGGAACTCAGGACACCAAACAGCATTTTTCCTGGTTTTCTGTTTGTCGTCTTTCACTTTGATTGCTGTCTTCTGTTTGTTTTAGTTCTCTGTTGCTTTTGCTTTTGCTGCTGACGTCCTTTGTTTCTTCTTTTGTGGAGTTTCTTCCACGCGTTTTGATCGTCCCTTCATCCTGCAGGAGTGACTTGATGGCATGTTGAGCCACGGCGGCGAACAGTTTGTCTATGTTTTCTCCGGTCTTGGCGCTTGTCTCGAAGTAGTCGACCACAGAGTCGTCGTTCTTTGCTCTGAATTCTTTGACCTTTGCTTCACTTATCACTCTCTTCTCTGCCAAGTCTATCTTGTTGGCCACAAGCACAATAGGGCAATAATCGATGTATTGCTGGGCATCATCTATCCAAGACTGTACGTCAGAGAAAGAGTCTTCATCCGTCGAGTCAAATATTGCTAAGACAATATCGGAGTTTCTGTAATAGCTTGACGTCAAGGTCCTGTTCTCCATTGCAATGGTATATACATATCACACACACACACACAGAGGGAAAGTTAGCCAAGTACTATTGAACAATCCTGCTGTGCTTTCTAAGCAGAAAAAGAAGAGAAGGGGGCTAAAATTGCATTGAGCTTTTAAATGGGAAGGTTTTGAACCTGTATCTCTCTTGGCCAGCAGTATCTTCTATGAGTAGGGGCACATCCGCTCCATCCAGATGGACTTGCCTTTGGATAGGTTCCTCAAAATTGTTTGTCTTCTCTTCAAATCTATCTACTGAGAACCTGAGCAGAATTGAAGTCTTTCCAACCCCTTTGTGTCATCCATTCATTTACCAACACAACACAAAGGAATGAATGAACAACTTTTAACATAAATTCTGTTTTTCTTTGGGGGATGTAGTGATAGACATATATAAGGGAAATGCTGAGCACAAACACTGTCTGCCTCCTACCTGGGTTTCCCAACACAATGACCCTATAGGCTTCATCGTCAGCCATTTCAAGAATCTAAGGTCTCTCTAAGAATACCTCTTGAATTATTAGTTTCCTTGGAAGGAGGTTTGTGCCCTCAGTATGAGAGAGAGGAGAAGGGGGGGGGTTCCAACTGTTACACAAACGGGTATGGGCGTTGTTGTTGAAGGAAGGGTTACGGACACCAATTTGGTGGCGAATGGTTTGGAAGGGGAGAAGGAAGGAGAGAGAGGAGGAGAGGAAGGGAGAAGAGAGAAGGGGAATTAAACTGCAAAGGCCTAAAGGCGAAATATAAGTTTTGTTGTTGTTGTGTTCTCGCCGCGCCAAATGGAAAGGTAGGAAGAAAAAGGAAGCCACACATTCACTCTATTGTTTGTTTTATCTCGTGTGACTTGTGTGCACTTACCGTCCAGACAATATTTTGTTCGTGACACACCACAAAAGCACGGAGCACATAGGCGGGAGTAACGAAGCAGCAGCTTCATCTTCAACAACAACGATGGAAGCACACCACTCCCACATCATTGATGAAGAGAAGGTTTTTTGCCCCCCCAAAAACCACAAATAGAATTGGGATCTTTTGTTTGTAACAACAGCTGGGCCAACCTCCTTCTCTGCAGGCCAGTGGCATGATAGACAACGAAACGCTGCTGCCTCCAAACAAAACAAAATGGCCAAAAAGTATTGCTTTCATCATGGGGAACGAAACTTGCGAAAGGTTTTCTTCCCCAACGCTTTGCCACCCCCCCCCATTACATCTTCCTCCCAAATAAAACGAACCTGCAAATCTAATGAGTATTGGAATTCAGGTTTTCGTTTTATGGTCTCAAGGCGATTTTGGCGTTGTATTTGCACCGGTACCTACTGCTGTCTGAGGACAGCGCCACAATGATTATTCACATTTTCATTTTTGGTGCCTACGCCTCTTCACTTCTTGGTGGCTACATATCTGATTCTTTCCTTGGTAAAGGAACACCTTCTCCTCTTTTGCTTGCATTTTTTTGCTCTCTGTGTGTTTTTTTCACACAAAAACATTCCAACCAACCAACCAACCAACCAACCAATCAATAGGGAAGTTCCACACAATATTATATATCTCCTTTATTTATGTGGCGGGCAGCGTTGCCCTCTCAGTCACCGCCATACCTGGCGCCACTGGCGACCCTCCACACTGGTGGGGAGCTGCAGTAGGCCTTTTATTAGGTGCCTCCCACCCCATTTCTTCTGCAGAAGTTATCCATTTCAAATATATTAATTAATTACTTATTATTATTATCATCACAGTATCTATTGGTACAGGGGGAATAAAAGCATGTGTATCTTCATTCGTTGGAGATCAATTCTCCAAAGGCCAGGTTTGTAATTATTATTATTACTATTATTACTACATCCCTTGGTCACCACACATAGTGGACATTTTGTTCGACATTCTTAATTAATAGAAATTTAATTTTTCTTTCTTAAGGAAGAGATGTTAGGCACAGTGTTTGCGCTTTTCTATTTTTGTATCAATGCTGGAAGTCTTGCTTCCACGATCATAACACCACTATTGCGAGAGTACACAACTGTAAGTATACATTTTTTGGCCTTTTCAATCCAAGTTTTCAATATGTTGAGGAAGAGAAGTTTACTACTATTTCTGTTTGTATCTTTAGTTAATCTCCTCTCTCTCTCTCTCTCTTGTTCCTTTAGTATGCTATCGCTTTCGGAGTACCGGCTGCCCTTTTAAGTGTGGCAACTGTCATATTTTGGCTGGGAAAGCCAACCTATCGTCTTGTAAGCTAACGCATGCAAACTTTGCCACTATTTTCTTTCTTTATGTGAAAGCTTGCGATCCAATCGCAAGAATGTTTGTTTTGTTGAACTGATGGTTGATGCTTGTCACCCCCCCCCACTCTTGGTCAGATTCCCCCTGGATCAAATGTTGTCAACACAACCTTTGGCGTCATATCCGTAAGTTGCTTTTTTGTCCCAAGTACTGAAACGAAGTGACTTAAACTGTTGACTTGTTGCCCTTCTCCTTAGACAGCACTCAAAAGTAAGATAAAGGCTCGCAAAACCGGGTCTGCTCAGTCAAAAAGATTTCTAGATTATGCTGAAGAGAAATACGATAAGGAAACTATTAGCGATGTGAGGGCTGTCCTCAACGTCTATAAAGTATTCATGTACGCCCTTGGAGTAGTGGCATGCCACTCTTCTATCCCTCCAATTTTAAATTCCTCTACAGGTTATCGTAACATATGATTCTTCATACATAAAGACCATTGCCCATCTTCTGGAGTTTATTTGATCAACATGCCAGTCGCTGGGTCTTTCAGGTATTTGTAGTTGCTATGTGGTGACTTGGCCAATTCTCCACTTTAGCAGAGCGTTTTTTTAAAATAGCATTGTTGGTTAATCTCTAATATACAAACTCAAGGCCGATCATATGGACAGAGAAATTTTTGGTACAATTACCATACAGCCGGATCAAGTACCCACTTTGAATCCTCTCATATTGTTGGTATTATGGCCTCCACCCTCAATGCAACATCTACACTCGCATGGGTAAATCAAGACGTATCACATTATATTGCTTACTTGTATGAACATACATAGTGCCTTATCCCACTCTTCAATAAGTTGGTGTATCCCGGACTAGAAAAGCTTGGGGTAACACCAAATCTTTTATTTTCGCCAAAGCATCCAAGTGGTTGTGGTTGGTTTGTTGGATACATTCTGCAATGTGATTACCACTGATATCAGTGTGAATTGATTTATGCAGATACATTTGCGGCCATTAGCGAGGATGGCGATAGGCATGGTATTCATTTCTCTGTCGTTTGTTGCTGCAGGCTTGCTCGAGATTTGGCTCGAGAGTGATCATCTCTTTGTTGGATGGCAGGTACCAATCTGCATCACCACTTAACCCGGCTTGTAAAGAAAAGAGACACAGAAACACTTTACCAAGCAAT
>CDFI01107107.1:0-10327 GCA_000826405.1 Acanthamoeba divionensis | reverse complement strand
TGGCGATTTGGATTGTTTGCAGCAATCGCAGTACGATCCAGCCACAGCTGGTATCTAACATTTACAGCATGGTGGCCGTTGATGAAACAGACGAGGTTACACTTGCTTCCCAATACTCCCACGTTCTCGCTTGTGAGGAGTAATGCTCACAAGAAGTACTAACAAAACACGCATACAGGTTCCCATAAAGGGACTTGACGAGGCCAATGAGATAAAGATAACTTTAACAGTGAAACGAAGCGACTTGGCCCAATGTAAATGCAAACAGTGTCATCTATTCCATTCTTGTGGGAATATACTCACCAAAATTCTTTGTGGCGTATGCACTATAGACCGGTGCGGTTTCATTGATCTGGCTGGAGGTGGCGATGGCGTTTGGAAGACAGATGGCTGCAGAACTATTTCTGTAAGTACTCCCAGTTAACTTTCTCCCTTCTCAACACACTCACGATCTCTTCTGAGAGCAGATAAAGATGATAAAGGCTCAAATGATGCAAGTTGTGTGTGGCTGCCAACATCTGACCAACTTCGGCCTTTTGATGATGGGAGACGAATCTACAGATGATGGCGATGGAGATGGCGACGGAAAAGGCGACATCACTAAACCAGGTACTCACCCACTCGACCTCATCCTCTTGTAAACTTGCAGCACTGTGGAGTAACCTGGCGCATTTCTACCTACCTCCTGGCAGTGGGAGCCACCTCCACCACCACCAGCTCCTCGAATCAGTACTCCTTTATGGCCATTGCTGCTGGAGCAGTAGGTGGTACATTCGCGGTAGCCATTGCTGTCAGTGTAGCCTATGCCTATGCCAAGAACTCCCGCTCCCGCCGGGCCCGCCGTAGGGTCTCCAAGGCCATCGCCTTAGCTGACGATCATAGTCTCGAAGAAGGTCTCCGCATCTCTTTGTTAGTACCTCGGTCCATGTCTTCTTATTTTGTGAAGGTTTACGTTTGCAGGAAAGAAAGGAGGAGGAAAATTGAAGGTGTCATCTTCAAGCAAGATGAGAGGGTCAGGCGCCACGACCTCGACCTCGACCACGACTACCACCACTCCGACTCTAGAAAGAAAGAAGGCTCCCAGGCTCATGGATGACGATGGTGGACCGCCGCGAAGGGTGCCGTCCAGGCCCGGACTCCAAACAAGCAATGCCTCTGCCACTGGGAGTGAGAAGGGAGCAGAGCCCAAGCCTCCTGCTGCTGAAGAGGATCTTGGAGAGAAGGGAAAGGAGAAGACGTCCGCCATGTATGAGGTGGAGCACAACCAGCTGGTGATCCATACTGAGCCCATGAATGCTGCCGTCAATCCGCTCTTTGAAAAGCCTTCCACAAACAAAGATAAAACAGAGGACGTTTGAGAAAGAAAGAAAAAGAGAAAAAGAGATAACAGAGAGTTTTCTCTTCTCTTCTTCTCTCTTTTTTTTGTTCTTTCTTTCTCTTTTTTTCTCTTTCATTCGAATCATCTTCTCATCAGGCTTCTGTATTTATTATTATTATTATCACTTTTTCTATTTTGTTGTTGAGGAAAAAACAAAAATTTTGCATTTGCTGGACCATCAAGGCTTCTTGTTCTTGTTCTTCTTATGGCGGTCATCTGATGCTGCTGTCTGCAAGGACTGAATGAGGGACACAGCAGGAGCGACCTTCTCACGTAGCGTGCGTCTGTCATAGCTGCTCTTCTGCATTGCCACAGAGTGTCCTGTCTCACACAAGTAGTTGTGGTGAATATCAAGCAATAAGTTTAATATATACAGAAATATATATATATATATAATATTAGTTTTGGCAACACACCCATGTAGATTGCAAGGGCTTCAAGTTCCTTCTCTGTTGCATCGCTGTTCCTCAAATACGTCACTATCATGTCTCTCACTTTTTTTTTTGTCAAAAAAAAATCATATCCCAAAAAAAAAGAACATTTTAGTGTGCATCTTGCAACTCATCTCTCGTGGCTAATGTTTGTGGCTCAACCCATACATCTCTGCTCTCTCTCTGCTCTCTCTCTGCTCTCTCTCTGCTCTCTCTCTGCTCTCTCTCTGCTCTCTCTCTCTCTGCTCTCTCTCTCTCTGCTCTCTCTCTCTCTCTGCTCTCTCTCTCTCTGCTCTCTCTCTCTCTCAACACAACACCACACCACAGTACCACTTCAATATCTAGAGAAGAGTACAAGGGTGTTGGGGAAATAATTGGTACCAAGGTGAGGATTAGTCTTCTTGCCAGTCAAGCGATGTGCTGCAGTCGAGAAAACGTCGTAGACCCACTTAGCTGTGGGTGGACTCCCAGTCTTCTGCGTAAAGACTGGAAGAGAAAGAGAGAATTAGAAAAGCGCATAAGATTTGGTATGGGTGAATGTGAATGTGGACTCAAGAGATGAACACCATAGTTGTGAGATGGATTAAGATGTTGCCTCCAATTGGAAAGGTACTCCTATGTCAATATAGTGAAGGTTAACAATTTATCCTGGGCATTTTTGACCTTGGTAGATGTGGGAAGCAGGTGTCACCTCTAAATATGGATAGATGTGTTCAGCAATCAGCAAGGGTGGCCTGGTGCCATAAACTTTGCCTGGCGAAAAGAAAATAGTTGTATTAGAGATGTAACGGCATAAAGCTAGGAAGACTGCAAACAAGATGCACTGAATGTGTTAACGACAAACCAGTTTTATAATCTTTTGGACCATGTCGTATCTCCCATCTCACCTTGTCAGCCTCTTCAGCTCGAAATAGGGTCTGTTAACGGATAAGATTAGGAGCAGGGACAGCGAGAAGAGCAGGAATTAGTAACAGGGCACCCGTCCAACTTCAAGCTCCCGTAGGGTTCTCTGCCTATCTGGAATACAACTCAGGATACTATCGGTGTGCGTAGTTAAGTATATATTATACCGTAATCCTTACAAAAGGCAATAGCCTCAAATAATACAATACCTGAACCTGTATTTAAAGTTCTACTTTAGCCACCTTTTTTTAATTATTTATGTAAACAAGATGATTTGCAGGGAATGGGGATACATTAGATAGAGCTGATAGCTTTGGGCGATGGCAGTGCTCGACCGATGCTTATTGTTCTTGCTTTTCTCCATGCACTCGCTACGCAATTGCTCCACACAATCCAAGTACTCTATTACATTCGATGCACGCAACAAAGATTAATCATTAACTGTCTGAACAATACATTCACAAAGACTACTGGGGTGTTACCTGGCCAGTTCATCCATTTAGCTTTCTCATTGGAAACTTTTGGAGCTATTTTAGCCCTGCTGGAAGCTTCGCTATGAAGTTTCCTCAATTCTCTAATAATGCCCAAGTCATCATATGGCTGTAATGAAAGACAATTGTGTTTAACTACAAATACATAATAGATTTGTAACTGTCTATTTACCTTGTCACCTTCAGCAGGATCTGATTTGCTCTATCATACGAAGATTCCAAAAAAATAGAGAGCAGAGACGAAGGCCAATAGTTCATCAGGAGCCAATAATCTAACCAAGTTGAATAGAAAGGCGAGGTTACCTCTTTATGGAACAAGAATTTGGAAACAGCGATCATACAGTGAATAGCCTTCACCTCAGCTGAAGAAAAAAGAAGATTGTAATTAATATGTTATGTTCTGACTGGGGCTATGAACGATCATTCTTACTTGCAGGAGAACAACCGCGGTCATTAGCAAGCCTTATGGACACAGCATAACAAAAAGTAACGAAATGTCATGCCATGAAAGAGTAAGAGGGCGTAAGAAGGAAAAGAAAAGTACCAGTGAAGATATTCAAAGGCGATAGCTACTGACTGTCGCTCAGGGTTTGGGAATATACTATGCAGAGTTAGTTCAGTAGTTTCTTGGGTGATACCCTAAATTAGTGGTTTCCAGAGACGAAAGATCAGGAAAGAGCAAGTACAAGTTGAAAGGATAAGTATGGTGAACCTCAATAGGTTGTAGTCGATGGCGTTTAACCCAACCAAGAATGTTCAATGCCACATTGTGATAGATCGTTGCAGTCTTAAAATGTAGAGAAGGCAAACGGAGGTAGTACAATAGCGTTAGACTCACACTTACCTTTGAATGACCGAGATGCTTACCTCATTGCTCACTGGTGATTCTTGTTGACCTAGGTAGACATGAATGTTTCGTACATTATGAATTTGCTCAAATACGACACACACACACACACACAATGAAAAGTGAAGAATAAAGGACGTACCATAGAATTTGGTTGTAAGAAATCTTTGGAATTGTTGAAGTTGCGCTACAAGAGTTGGTGAGATCTCACTTCGCTTAGCATTCCCAATGATACATGTTTATATATATTGTCAGCAGTCAATCTCTTGGGGTTAACTTATATTTACCTTGAGCGCATAAGGAGTAGGCCTATTATTTGGTTTCTCTCTAACTTGAGAATTACTTGAAGAGCCAAAACCTCTGCGCATAGTCATTGCACATTGCACTGCATCCCTCTCTTCAGCTGTTAACTTGCTCGGACGTCCTCTCCTTCTTTTAGGTTTTTCTGTCTGCTCTTGGCCCTCCTTTAACAAAAGAAAGGAATTACTAGGAAGTGAGAGGCAATACAAAATCGAGGGTTGATATATACCAACATTTTGCAAGCCATTAACTGTTGTTGTTGTTGTTTCAGTGCCCAGTTGTGCAAGGTCATCTGTCAATTGCGGCGAGTGGGTGTCTATGATAAGAATAGGAAGGAGAAGAAAGCAATCGTTGTTAGAAAGAAAGAAATGAATAGAGTGAACAGTAAACCAAAACTCATAAAGAAAAGAGAAAATTATTTAAGGAAGTACTTTGTGGGTCGCTTTCTTTAGCTTCTTCTTCGTCTTCCTTGAGAATCTTCTGCATCTCATGCAGCAGCCTTAGTGGGATATTCAGTCTCACAGCATCTGCACACAATAATGAACAGAGCAACAAGAGAAAAAAAAAACACATACAGAGAGAATGTATGGTTAGCCTTGGCATAGTGATCTTGGGCTCTGGCCATAAGCCTTGGCATAGAGAAAGAGAAGGTTGGGTCACAGCACAACTCTCTTGACATCTGGGAAAGGCAATTGATGTGAAATTTGGGGGGGGGAGTTTGAGGGAGTGTACCATCACGGGAGAGGAGGGCGAGATCGGCGGTGGTCGTGTACCAATTGTGCTCCAGCGCCTGCACGATGCGAGCAACGACAGCAGCATTACCGCCACCGTCAGCTACATTGAGAGTATTTCTGGAGGCAGGTGGCAATAGCCGCTTAACTGCCTTCGCCACAAGTGTGTCTACTTCACTTGCACTTGGCGAGTTGGATGTTGAAGAGTTCCACCTTCTTGGGGATGATGACATTAACCACAGTCCATTGGGTTTGGTCGTTGATAATAATAATTCATCACGACAGAACAAATGATTCCTTGATGCTGTTGTGGCAATCATTGTTGTAGTACATTTCAGTAAATTGTGTCTGGAGGTGCATCTGGGCCCAAGAGAAGAAGGCAGCACTACAAAAGGCACCCTCTTCCTCATCATCAACAACATAAGGATTTGACTTTTTTTCAGTAAATTCGAACTAAATAATCACACACAACGTAAAACAAAAATTTTGTGTTACTTTTGTCAATTGTTTTTATGTTTATTAGTTTACAGTTGCATGTAGTGTGGTTTTTTTTTTTTTTGATTAGAACAACACACAACCAAAACAGATACCCTGTGATACTGACTGCTCTATTGTTCCTTTAAAGGGATGATGGTGATGGTGGTGGATGTGAGAAGTGAGCTGGTCAGACTGTTTGCTTTGTTTTTTCTGCTCCTTCTTCATCTTTGCTTTTTCTTCATCTTCTTCTTCATCTTCATCATCTTCATCATCTATATCTTCTTCATTCCTTTCTTTCATGTACTCTTCTATCTCTTTCTCCTCTTCCGTTTGCCCTGCTTCCACTTCTGATGATGATGAGACTTGCTTTGCCTCTCGCTCCACTCTTGTCACTCTTTCCTTCTGTCCCTCTTCTTCTTGCTTCTTTCCTTTGTTTGCTGCTGCTGCTGCTGCTTCCCTCTTCTTTTGTTCTTCCAACTTCCTCTTCTTCTGTAGCATCAAGTACTTCTTGCTTATCCGTTTTGAATTCTTTCTGGCTTCAATGATATGCTCTCTCTTAGAGAGACTCTTGTTCAGCACTTTTCCCTTCTGTTTTGCATTCTTTGCATTCAAGACAAACGGATGAAACAGAAGCATCTGTGCTGTGAAAGGCCAATTCCAACAGGTATGACAAATTCCAAAAAAAAAAAAGAGAATTGGGTTAGTCAACATTTTGTTTGTTAGAAGATCTTGATTGGTTTTTTAGTTTACCAGTTGGCCTGATGTCTGGCTCCTTGGTCAGGCATTGCGCCACAAAGTCTTGAAAATCTTCAGACCATTTCTTAGTACTTAATTCAGAAAGAAGAGGTGGAGCCTTCTCGATGATAGCTCTGTCAGAGTATTAGACAAAGTAAGAAATAACAAAGACTGAGAGTAGCTATAGGGCAGGGTGGCCGTGCTGGATGTCATATTGTCATACCTCATTGCAGCCATTGGGCCATCATCAAAATAAGGAGGGTACCCAAGCGCAAGTTCAATGGCTGTTATACCCAGAGACCATATGTCAGCAGGTGGGCCTGCCCTTGGCTGCCCACGTTCAAACAGCTCTGGAGCCATCCAATACCTGGGACAATATTGAAGACATGATTAAATAGATCGAAAGATAGAAAGGTAATTTGTTTACAAGATAAGTAATAAATGTTGCAACAGATCAAAGTTCCAAACTAGATATTACTTTGTTGAAATGGTTTTACCTTGTACCAGAAACAGGTCTGGAGGGTTCCATGTTTTTATCAATTTGTCGTGCAAGGCCAAAGTCAGCGAGCTTAGCTGCACCACTTGATGTGAGCAGTATGTTGTTAGCCTTCACGTCGAAATGAGTAATAGGGGGCGTGTGCTGGTGCAAGTAAGCCAACCCCTGCAGGGTGGTGTGCATGACATATGATATTTCTTTCTCCTTCATTGCAGGAACATTGATTGTTTCCATTAGATCTCTTACAGAGCCAACTGGGAAAAGAATAGCACAACAATTGGATTATCAGATGAGGAAAATGACTCTCTCAGAGAGAGCAGAGCAGAGAGTACAAAATGAGAAGGAAGAAGAAGAGGAGTTGATCCAACAAGAAGTATACCTGCACAGTACTCCATAAGGATCCAAAGTTTGCTTTTATAGGGCCACAAGCAGCCATAGTATTGCACAATATGAGGTGAGCAGCACTGCTTTAGCATGTTCATTTCTTGAGATATACCGTCCCTTATCTCCTGTGCCGTTGATGTGCCTGTGAAGAAGAAATGAGATTCACAATACTACAGTAATGACACCACCATTGTGTGAAGACATGAAGATAGAGCCGAAAGCAAGAATGGAACCATAAGCTGTGTGTGTGCGTGCGTGTGTGTGTGTGTGTGTGTTGTGTTGTGTGAGAGAGCAGAGAGGGTGTGTGGTGTGGTGTGTGGTGTGTGGTGTGAGAGAGAGACCTGCTATGCCAGGTTTGTCCAAGATGGAGAGATCTATTTCTTTGATGGCCAACTGAAAGCCGCTCCTGTGGGTGGCCTGAGAGACTTTGCCGAACGCGCCCTGGCCCATGGTCTCATTAATCTGAAAGCTCTCAATGCCGCCTTTGGTCCAATCGTGGCCAGTCCACACGAGCTCTGAATCGACATGGATCTTATGCAGAGTTTTCTTTGGGGCGCTCACTTTCAGTGCATACTTGGATACAAATGTGGTCGGGTCGTACGGTGCATTGGCCTCTTCATCCTGTTCGTTCCCCCCTGAAGCATCTGCTTCTTCTTCCTCTTTTGGTTCCTCTTGTGCAGTGTCATTCAGTTGGTGTGTGGGGGCTGTAGCTTTAATTCTGGGCCATTTGGCCCCATTCTTTCTCTGCTGGGCAGCATTTTTTGCTTGTTCATCTGCTGCAGCCACTTGTGGCTGTTGATGGACGGGATCAACTCTCCTGGAATCGCGTTCCATGTCCCAAGCCTCTTTCCATTCAGCAAGGATTCCTTTTCTCTTCTTCATTTTGTTGTAAATAAATAGTTGATCAACATGCAACACCCTGTTGTTAAAACCGAAAGATGCTGTACGGTTCCAACTGATGCGGAATTGTATAGACTTATCCGGATATTTCTCAATAATTCTATATAATTCCGGAGCCATAAAGAAATAAAAATAAAATAAATATTTACTCACATATTTCACAGTCCAGAGCTATGGGCCTCAAAGGGAACTTGATCGGAATTGAAAAGGCTTGTGGTCTGGCCTTGTTCTGGCACCAGCCCAAATACTTGTGGTGTTGGATAGAGAGAGAGAGAGAGAGAGAGAGAATGAGCCGGAGAGCCAAAGAGTCCAATTCTGGATTCTTAAAGAATGAATGTGATCGATTGAGATAACATTATCTATTATGAAGTTATTTGGGATGTAATGTTTAACTTGGAATCATACTACACCATGGGATGAGAAAAATGGGATTTAGTGCTCTCCTTATCACCAGTTCCATGTCCAGTGTGGAACCTGGGCCAACCTTCCGCGGTAGACGTTGTTGAAGGGCCCACAGACAAAGGTAGGTCCATTAATTTGTGCTATCTGTAGATATGGACAAATGATGAGCGCTCAGCAAACTTCTGGGCATCCTTATATGCCCACTGGAGATGCTGCTCAAGAAGGGCCTCTGCCTCGCAGCATAAACGAGTGGCCGCCTCTGCAGCACCTCCATCGTCAGTACATCCATCTGTCAGAGAGATCAGCTGCAATCGAAGCCCTTCCAAGCACTTCCACCAGCGGTCATCTCCAAGGATCAGCCGAAGAGGAGGGTCTGTAAAGTTGTACTCATAACCTTCCTTGGGTTCTCTCCACTTGAAGTCTCTGGCACTGGTACTGATAACATAAAACAGAAAGTAGAGTCCCACAGCAAAGACATCCACTTCCTCCTCCTCCTCCTTGTGTTGTGCGTTCTGGTCTCTCAGGTGGAAGGTGACGCCCATGCGTATTCCCTTGCACACGGCGCCCACATGTTTGTTGAATGTGGGGCGGAAGTGGTGCTCCGTAAATGTGATTCCATTCAGAGAGTTGTAGGCATTGTTCTTATTGTCCTTCTGCTTCTTCTTTAAATACTTGATGCATTCGGTTGCATCTAGGTATGGTGCACCAACCAGCTGGTTGAGAGACATCATTAAGTAATTTCTCACACAAAGTTCCAGAGAAGATGAGATGAGGAGTGGTACCTGAAAGGGAATGGTTGTTCCTCGTCCCTCACTGTTGCCACATAGTATCATTATCACTATCATCATCATTATGCAATTAAGTACAACTG
Organism: Acanthamoeba divionensis; assembly: GCA_000826405.1. Lineage (NCBI taxonomy): Eukaryota > Discosea > Longamoebia > Acanthamoebidae > Acanthamoeba > Acanthamoeba divionensis. Next base: position 981 of record CDFI01107107.1, on the reverse strand, counting down.
ATTGTGCAATTACCTGATATTTGTGGATTCCAATACAACAAAGGATGGAAACAGCAGTGATGAAACCCAGGAGGGCATGTTGGGTGATGCAAACGGAAAGGAAAGAGCAAAGCCAGATTCCAACAGGCTGGTTAATGAACCTCGGCGGGAAAGGCCTTCCACCTCAATGACAGAATAAGCAACATTCTTCAGACCGTCCTCTGCAAGGAAAAAGTGACCAAGCTCACCCATAGTAAGCCCTGACCTGCAGAAAAGAGACGTAACATCAATTGAGTGCAAAGTTCCATTGAGAGAATTGAAAATTTGAATAAATGAAGATATATATTCTGGTTTAGTATTATCACCTCATTGGAATGGAGTACCAGCCCACAAAGCTGTGATACGTTAGATCCAAAGTATTGCCTTGTACTCTGTGCCACCGACCAGTCTCATCTTTCCAGCAAAGGCCCAACGGGTTTGGTCGATCCAACACTACAACTCGCTTACTTGTATACAAAATAATGAATAAGCCAGGAAGCAGCAATAGTAGTACTATCTATAGCAAACAGACTCATCAAAAAACAAGAAAATTCTAAACACGGAGAGGAAGTGATACTTGTGCTTATCAGCAGCACGAAGACATGCTGCAAGAGTAAGCATGAACGTATAGATCCTTTTGATGAAAGAGAGATATGAGGCCTGAATTAAATAACTTATATCTTATTTGAGATGTTTGTTTTGATAAAGAACATACCTGCAGCCTATGTCAGGGAGGTCAACAACAAACGTATCTATTTGGGACATCTGTTGGTCGTTTGGCTCACGTCGTTCTGAATAGAGACTGTATAAGGGCACTGTGACCTGTTCATCATCGCTGAAGAAGATGTAGTTCTCATCTGGTGTTTCTTTCATGTTATCCTAATGGTGGCGAGGGATCATCATGGTGATAAAATGAGAATTGAACAGAAGGGAAGAGTGAAAACAAGAATTGACACACACACA
>CDFI01107105.1:3666-16617 GCA_000826405.1 Acanthamoeba divionensis | reverse complement strand
CGCTCAGTTAGCACCTAACATAAGCAGGATTTATTTTTCAGATAGAACGAGATCTGTCTTGTTTTATGTGAAGGAAGTGAACCTGTTGAATCTGATCTTGGTTAGTTTGCATCCAAGAGCTCAAGTGGCGCAGCTGGCCAGCATTAAGTCTATCTAGAACTGCCTTCTCGCCATGCAGCAGTGCAAGGATAGGGCTAAGCCTGTTTCAAGGACAGGACCAGATTAACAGGAGAGAGGTGAGGATTTTGGGCGAAGAGGAGTGAACCTGAGCTGAGAGATGAGCTGATTGCTGGAATCAAGCGCGTTCCTCAACAAATCGTTGGTGGCGAAGGCATTGAGAAGCATGTTCGCAAGCGCACCGTTGCGTTCTGTAAGCCTAACCATATCTCTTCGAAGATGGGCAACCATGAGGCCTTGCTCTGACCATGTAACACGAAGGAGATCGGCCACAAACAGTAGTATGAGAATTCCATAGAGCAAGGGATGCTTTTCGTAATAGCCCCGTGTCGTTGCCATAAAGACCATTGTTGCTTGGGGGTAAACTAATGAACACAACACAAACCAGAACTTCCACTTGAGTGAAGTCATAAAGAGCAAAGAGAATCGTGGCAAGAAGAGAAAACAGATGAAAAAAAGATAATTGTTGGGAGCCCAGGAGGGTTCCAGTTTGCCACTGGCATTGGCGTCTTCGATTTCAGGGTCGCTGAAAAAGACCAGGTTGAGGCCATACAGGACAGTGGTGATGCACAACTCCACAAGCATCTTCTTCTCATGAACTTGTGTTGGTGTTCATGAGCATACGCACACAAACCTGCCCCCCCCCCCACGGCATACCTCCGCTTAAGTCCGCCACAGAGAAAGAGAGCTTGAGCGTGGCTTCAGTTTTCCAGACCATTGCAATGGTCCACCACCCTGCATCTGCGTGTCTCTTCCATGGACAAGTCACTTTGTCTGGCCAGTCTCCAGGAAAGTTTCACCGCTTCAGTGTTCTGTGTCCAGAGAGGAGAGAGAAGGAAGGGTGGGTGTGTGTCGACGGTCAATCCTCCGGGGGGGGAAGGTCCTCGTGTCGTTTTGTTTAAAAAAGAATAATAGTTCCCATCATCATCATCTCCTCTTGTGTTCCAACAACAGTTTGTTGACTATCTGTCCCACCCAACTCAAACACTTGTTGTTGGACTGGGAAATGGACCTCTTAAGCTAGAAGAACTGTATTGCAGGTATGATAAAGAGAGAACAGTAAAGAGAAGCTTCAGGGCCAGTATACTCTCTCTTGTTGTTTAGGTGAGAAGGCACATGATGGATGATGACCCAGGAGACAGAGAGAGGGTGTCCTTTCACCCTATCAACATCTCGGGCTGGAAACACAACAACGCCGAGAGTATATTCAAGGTAAGGATACAGAGATGAAAGGATATCTGGTATGGTATGGTGGTGTGGCGAAATCTCACATTTGAACCTTTCTTTTCCTTGGGATCACAGTCAGAAGCAACAAAGAAGAAGTCCAAGAAAGATAACCCAGACAGAAAAGTGGCCACGCTGAAGGCAACTAAAAGAAACAAGAAACAACCTGTCAGCTTCAACTCTCTCAGGTGTGATTCCTGTTTCCCCCATATTGTGGTTTGTTTCAGAAGTAAGAACTAACTCTCTCGACACCTTCTCTGTTTTTTTGTATAGAGATGTGAAGAAAAAGAAACTCTCTAAAGGGGAAGACCTTGTATTTGGCAAGCCTTCATGCGAGGGTGGGGAAGATGCTGAAGAAGAGAAAGAAGAGAAAGAAGAAATCAAGATGGAAGATAGAAGTGAAGAGGATGGCAAAGAAAAATTCATGAGTGAAGAGAAAGGCAAGGAGCCCGCCTTCAAGGCAAAGAGATCTCTGGAACTTTCAGTTCCCCTCAGAGAGAGGAGCCGAAGTGCTGAAGGCAGAGATACCCAAAGTGCTGAAACAAATGTAAATACAATAGTGAGTTGTGGTCCACATATCCACCTCACACTCAGCAGCAGCGCTGGAAGTCCTGGAGAGAGCAGAAACAGAAATGATGACGCTATCAAGAGGGTCTACCTTGGCAAAGAGAGAGCAGTGGGAAACAGCACTAGAGATGTGGAAAGAGTGATCTTGTCCACAAGGAGGAGACATTCATCTCCTCGCCTTGCCAGAGTCAAGAAGCCCTTGGACCTCTTCAATAACAGCAACGAATTGAATGAGGAAAGCTCTTCCTGTTCTGTGCTCACTCCCAAAGACTTTCTGCAGCTGAGAAGCAACAAGGAGAAGAACTCCATATTTGAAAGAAGCGTGGAGAAGACAGCTGGTCCTGAGAAGGAGACTATCTTTGAGAGGAACGTGGAGCAAGATATGCTTTCTGGTACAAATGAAGTCACTCATGAATCTTCAAGTAAATTAGGACTCAACACTGATAATATCAGCAACCGTAGCTGCAATAGCAATCAAACTAATGGTAATGGAGGTGCAATTGTATGGAAGTCTTCTGCTCCTCACAGAGAAAGCTGTGAAGAAGGCAAACCTCGCAGTGCTACTTTTGCTGGTTCCTCTTCACTGCTAAAGTCTAGGACTGATGATCACACTTCGAAAGACAGATGGGTGCCAGCAGGCAGACCTGCAGCTTTTTTCCCTTCCTCACGAAGCTTTGCTACCTCTTCCCTAAATTCTTCGTCCTCTCCATCCACTACACTTGGTCTCTCATCTTCTGATTCCCTGTCATCCTCACCTAGATCTCACCCTCTTTCACTTTCGTCTGACTCATACCTAGTGAACTCCCCTACCACTGCCTCACCAACATCTCAAAATGTTGGGCCAGCTCGTAGCTCTTTGGAAGAACAAGATACACAACAACCTTCCCCTGTTTCAACTTTCCTTGTGTCCTCTCCCACCGTATTAAGTGGAAAGAAACGTTCAGAAGGATCTCTGATCCTGGGGGCTGTCCATAGAACTGCTCCCAAGAATATTGAGGAGACCCCAGATTCCAGTGCACCCCCTGTTAAAGGTCCTTCTTTCTGCAATTGACCACCCCATTTTCCTCACTGACCTTCGCTTTCATATCTCACAAGGTGCGTTGAGAGAGCGCAGCCAGACTTCCATCCAACCTGCTAAAAGAAACTCTATTTGGACCTTTCGGTCAAGCAAGACACGGACCTACACTTCTATTTTGCCCACTGTTGCTTCTCCCTCAGGTATATATTCTATTTGAATGAGCAGCTAAAACAGAGGTGATTTATTCTCCACTACTACTAGCGATTAAGAATGAGGATTCTGAGTTCAGTGTGGGAGTTCCAATGAAAGTAGAGCATAAAACCCACATAGGCCATTCTTCTGAAAAAGGGATTGAGGTTTCATTTCCTACCATGCATCTCCTCTCCTCTCGTCTCTCACACACCGCACATGAGCAGTTTAGGAACCTACCTTCAGAATGGGCTTCATTCTTTGAGAAGATTCAACAGAAGCTCAAGGATTTAGGAGTTGTGGGGCTTACTCCTGATGAAGCTAAGATGATACTTACAGGTATTTGAAGCTTCTTAAAATATATATTAAAGCAATATTAATCAATTGATCTTAAAGGCATAGATCCAGCAAGTGGACAAAAAGATGGGCAAGCATCAATGCCCCTACCTTCTGGACTGTCTGGTGCAGGTGGTATACTGCCTACCTCTCCAGAGCACATTAAAGCCTATAAGAATTATATGATCAAAAAGTATGAACAGGAGCACACAGAATTCCGCGAAGCTCAGAAAAGGTTTGTCCTCCACTCTCTATCTACCTTTGGCAATCCAAGTTTGAGGTTTTGGAGACAAACCAAGACCCAAAATCATTTGCTAACTGCCCGTCTCTTTGTTTGTCTTAATTCTTTTTGTCTAATTTTAGGAAGCTGAGTATTTCTCAATCAGGCCGAGTTCCCCTTAGGTCAGGAGGCTCGGATTCTCAGATACGGCCTCACAGGCCTGTCCCTCCCAGGCCAAACCAGCCCCCATCGCCAGGTAATATCGCCGAAGTCCCAGTATTGAGCAGAAAGGCTTAACAACAAGTCTCCATTCTAGGTCCTATATCTGAGGATGAGGCCATCTCAATCCCTTCCTCTGATTTGGTGGAGATGTCTGAGAAACTGAAAACACAAAACACTCAGTTGGTGCAGCAGATTAAAGAATTTAAAAAAATGAACGGGGAAAAGTACAGACAACTGAAGCAGGATAATGAGGATTTGAAAGAAAGGTTGAAAGGAGTGAAAGATAAGTTAAGGGATGCAGAAAACACATACCAAGATAGGAAAAGAAGGGAAGATAGAGAACATGAGGACATGATTGAAAAGTTGATGGCCGAAGCCGAAAATGGGAAGAGACAGCTGCTATTGCTTTTAGAAGAAGCTAATAGCGAGTTGCTCCAGATGAAAGAAAAGCAAGAGAGAATAGAAAGTGAAGTACAGATTGAAAAGGAGAAAAGAAAAGAGCAAGAAACAAAACGACTAGAGCTTAAGGAGAAATTTCAAGAAGACAAAAAACAGCTACAGCTGAGGCTTGAGGAAGAGATCAAACAGAGAGCCCTGGAAAGTGAGCACTGCAATCAGTTGGAAGTGAAAGTGATGGAGATGAAAATGAGAGTAGAGGAACTTTCAAAACACAACAATGAAGTAGAGAGAGAGCCTGACTTTGCCTCAGAAATAAGAAATCTGAGGGAAATGTTTGAAGAACAAACAAAGTCAATGGTAGAGGCAGAGACCACAAGAACAATGAACCAACACAAGATGTACAAGTCACTTTAACCTTTGTTTCCCGATCTCCTCAAACAATTGCTTACAATTTCTCAATGCATAGGGACTTGGAAAAGCTAAGAGATGAGCTTAAGATGAAGAAGAACCGTAGTAAGTGGAAATGGGGAGCAAGAGTGGCCGTTATGCAAACAGAGTTGCACGATTTCAAGGAAAGAGTGGCCAAGGCCAAGGAAGAGAGCAGATCACAAAAGATAAAGAACGCTGAACTTGAGGAGCAACTCAAAAAGAGTCAAAGCAGCAAAGACAAAGATACTCTAAAACACAGACACGAGGTTGGTTTATTTGGTTAATAAGCGAAAATATGCTGGATTTAAGTGATTATAATAACCAGTAACTATCTAACATCCCATCATTGCACGTACAGATTGAAGAACTGAAGCGAAAACTGGAAGAGGCAAATAGAAAAGTGTTAGAGCTAGAGAAAGAGAAGCAACGGTTAGAGAAAAAGAACAAGCCTCCTCCTCCTCCAGCACCTCCATCTTCGACTTCTATGCGTGAAGATCAAGCATCGCAGCAAGAAGTCACAACCTCTTTGTTGGACGGGATCAAAGGGAAAGGACTGAGACATGTGGTTTGTTTTCTTCTTTTTTTTGAAGATGCGGCTGTAGTCGTACTCTAAGCCAAACCCCTTCATGCAGGAACAAAAGGAGAAGCCTAGGCAAGAAGAAGAGGATGACAGCATCCTCAGCATCATTGCGAAGTACATCCTCCATCCCCACTTTCATATTCCTTCAATTCAATAATGTTGTTGTTGTCGTCATCCCACTCCCAGAGTGATTATACAGCGCAGGCAGACATTGGAAATGGAGGACCCACCGCCCTACAGAGGCCCAGCAGAGGACTCAGAATGGGAATTGTAAAAAATATAAAACCTAAACAGCTGTCAGACTTTCAAACAAAAAACAAACAAAACAAACATGTTGTGTGTTCTACAAACTTGTTTAAATTTCATTGGTAGTAATTATTTAAATTTAAATTCAAGCTTAAAGATACAAACATTTTTTATTTATTTATTTTCTGTCCCATGAGAATCGTTGAAAGGAAAAATCAACATCGTGCATGGTTGATGGGCTTCCGTTTACAGAGCAAGATGAAGAAGAAGGAGAAGACCCCAAATCGTCCCCATTCAAAAACATGGTGCCTTCCAGCCCCCGCCGTCCTAAGGTGGGAGTAGTTGGTGGTGTGTCAAGAGAGCGCAGTGGAGAATGGCCAATAGCCCCATAGGAGCCCATCATGTGGTGGTGCTGCATTATGCTTGGCGATTGCGAATATGAATACGAATTGTTTGAGAGAGAGAAAGAATTGGCCGGTGATGGGGAGGGAGTTGGATTGGTGTCAACGCTGGAACTAGTAAGAATGTTAGATGGCTCAGATGATGTTCGTGATAAAGTGGTAGTTGTTGTTGTTGTTGTTGAAGAAGAAGAAGTCTTAGGGCTGGCAGTAACAGCATTAGTGTCTTCAGAAGCCCTGGGCAGAAGAACAGGGTTCCATGTCTGATAGATTGAGTTAATGTGTTTTGATGATCGCCGCAGTAGGTAGGGATCAAACGGGAAGAATGCGTCCAACTGATTTGCGTTGCCAAAGGCTGACTTGGTGGGCAGAACGATCTTCTTGTTCCGCTCCGTTACCTCCTGGCATCCGTGCAGGATACCAAAGAGCTCATTTATTTTCACGAACTCTTGAACAACAGGCGGCGCGCAAAGCTGCGTTTAAACGACAATACGCAGACACAAATAAATGTGCCAATGATTTAAATATATACAGAGAGAGCGAGAGATATATCAACGCGCAGCGCCAAATGTCAATGACGATTATGTTTTTTTTGTGTGTGTAAAGGAGGAGCGCAAATGAGATCCGATGCAAAAAGACGCAACGGAAAAAGACAAACAAAGGCACAAAGTGGAGACCACAAAGGAGCGCAAAGGGGAGGAAAAGGATCAGCAAAGTTACTTTTTGGTAATCAAAAAAAAAAGAACAGAAAAGAAAGCAAAGCAAAGCAAAAACGATAAAATTCCATTTTATTGGAAGGAATTTGTGTTTATTACGGGAAGGAATGATGACTTTTTGTTTGTTAGGTTGTTTGTTTTTCTGTTTGTTTGTCAGTCAAAAAAAAAGTAGAAAGCTCAGAAGAGCAGAAAGCATCGTACATTGTGGGGAAAATTCTCAGTTGGTTTTTTGTTTTGTTTGTTTTTAAAAAAATTTAAAAAACAAAAAAAACTCGATATTAAAGATTTGGTAACAGCACTGTGTGTTTTGTTTAAAAAAAAATCGGGCCAAGAGGGAGTAAAAAAAAGTACCTTGAAGGGGTTTAGCTTCGAGGAGATGAAGCGCTCTATTCCAAGTTGCTGCAAGAAGGCACGGCCCTCTGAAGTCTCCACAAAGAGACGGTACTTGAAACAGAATATGTAAAAAATTGACTGCACCACAGAATAGAATACTGAGTGTATCTCCGCATCAGGCATGCTGTTGCCATAGTCCATGAGGTAGGCATTGCACCACTGCGACAATACTATGCAAAAGAACATATTATGAGGTTTGTATGGGATTCTTCCAAACAATCAGCTTTCTTGAGCTCTGCCTTACCTTGCAAGGTACGCATCATCAGGGGCACAGAGATATATGTCGCACGTGCAATAAATGAACCCAAATAAGCAGCACACGTACACCGGGTCAGCGCGTGACTAGATGTATCGACTACTTTGTGTAGTAAAAAGTTTATGAACTTCTAAAAACAGAGAAAAGGGATATATTAGATAATAGCTTCAACTAATCTGTGGTGAAGCTCAGCCGATAAATGTAAGTCGAAAAATGTTTGACTTCAAAACTTGAAATACCTCTTGGAAGTTTGGATCTATTGAGCAAATGTGGAAAAGGAGGAACTGAGTGTATTTAGACTTGTGCGTCTTCAATATAACAGCATCAAAAAGTCGAAGCAAGATATCGAATGTTTCCTCTTGCTCCTTGAGACCTCTGCACACATCATTTAAACATCAGTAAGAGTAAGTGTGATATTGAGAAATTGAGGGAGTTTACCTCTGGTGTTGCAACGCAAGGAAATTGAACATAAGGTCCATTAAAGCATCTAATTTAGAAGCCATGTCTGAGGCCTGCTCAACCATTTCCAAGTTAAAGATCTGTTCCTCGTCTTCATCGTCATCAATGACACCTTCCAATTTAATTTCCACCTGTGTTATAAAAACCAAAAAAAACCAAAAAAAACAGAACAACAAAGATAATGTGGTGTGTGAATTGATCTGCATCATCACATTAATATTAATGTCGCCATCGAGGGGGATTAATTACATCAATCTTCAGGATGTTATTCACTGCCAGTGATATTATCTTCGTCTTGAGCACCTCACAATAAGAAGCTATTTGAAGCACATTTGAAAGATAACAACGGTGAATCTCGACGTCCATGCGTTTGTGGGGGAAATGAGACTCCAACGTGTCAAAGAGTACGGATGTGCTTGAGGGCACTAGCTCCTATAATCATTTGTATATATTATACAGGGGAAGGTCGCAAGTTAACAACACATTTGAAGGGAGAGCAGGGGGAGGGGCGTACAATAATAAAGTCTATTGTTTGGTGAATGTATTTGAATATCTTCTCTGATGACACAACATCGAAGGCTGCATTTTCTATTGAGATTGTTACGTTGAAGAAGAAATGAGATAAACTCGTCTTTGTGCCAATTCGCAGTGTGGAAGTTACCCAAAGGATTGGTGTTTTTGCGAGGCAGCAGGTTAGCTATCAGCATTCTGAAACAGGCAACACTGTGACTCACATCTGTGGATATCAGATTTAAAATCAGCTCCACAAAGCTGGCAATTGTATCCTGTACATGTGAAGGGTTGCAAGAGTTATTTATGGAGTTAACAGTTTGCTTGTTTAAATGTTCTTCAGAAAACAAACCTGATCAGCAGTCCAATCAAATGCATATAAAACGGAGAGCAACTCCACACATTGAGGTTTGATAAATTGTACGCATTGTTTTAAAGCTTTCAACCAATAATGGGGGATAACATGACTGCCATTCTTGCCAGATAATTGTGAAATTATGTAATTATAGCCACGAAGATCTCCCTGCAAGGTTTGTGGGTCAAAACAATGCTTCACCTTTGCGAAATCAAGAAATTCAATGAAAATCGATTCGGAGAAAGTACCTCTTCCTTTGCTTTAAGGGCTTTCTGTATGATTGCCACACAAGCTTCAACATTTCCGCTAAACGGGGCTTGTGGAGCATGATTGTTGCTATTTATTTGGGTGGGTCTTACGTGTACTTTCATCATTTCGGCGTTCTTTGCAAAGAAATCTTGGGGGGGGAGGTCCGAGTTGAGAAGGGAAGAACAAAAAAAAAAGTAGACCCATTTCTGCCGCTTTTCTCAAAAGATTAGCAAGATTTTGAATTCCAAGAACCAAATTTTTTAAATTGATTTTCAAGAAAATTTTAAAAATCTCGAGGTCAGCAGTTTCAGAAGCGGCAGTAGCCTCGGTATCTTGGCACGGCCGTTACGTCGCGAATGTTCTCCATCCCTGTCACAAACTGCAGCATTCTCTCAAAGCCCAACCCGAAGCCGGCATGAGGCACAGTGCCGAACCTACGGTATTGTAAATTGTTTGCAGCATGCTGTTAGTATCACACTATCGATATCTGCGCTTTTTTGCGCTTACACCTTGGTGGATAAGGAGTCTCACCTTCGCAAATCAAGGTACCAGTCGTATTCCTCCATTTTCATCTTCATGTCTTGCATTCTTTTTTCTAACCTTTCGAGTTTTTCTTCTCTCACACTGCCTCCAATCAATTCCCCTGATTTCATTATCATATGAAGGTTACAATACAAGGTCTAGTATTTCCTGGTGCTCAAAATAAAAATCAAGAAAACTGGCCATACCAATAGTGGGCACAAGCAGATCCATTGCTTGAACTGTCCTGGCGTCCTAGAGGCACAATAGATAAAAAAAAGAAAGAGAAAATCAAATTATGAAGTACAGGCTGCTGTCATTGGCAATTATTACCTCATTTTGTTTCATGTAAAATGGTTTGATGTCCGTGGGATAGTTAGTCACAAAAATTGGTCTGTCTCCAAATTCCTATTGCAAAGGAAACAGGTAAGTTCAAGAAGGCACACAAAATAAAAATTGTATTGCTTGTATTACCTCAACCAGGTATTTTTCGTGCTCCTTTTGAAGGTCAAGCCCCCATTTCACAGGGAACTCAAATTGTTTGGTGCTCTTCTCAAGAATTGCCACTGCATCAGTGTAAGTGACCTCTTGGAAAGGGCCTAATCATACATAAATGGGATTAATCAGAAAAAAGCGCAACCTTCATTAGTTTAACAGTTATACACCGTTATTAATAACGTGTTTACCCTCCAATGTTTTGGTCAGCCTTTTCAATAGATTCTCATCGACCCGTTGTTGGAAAAATTCCAAATCATTGCCACAATTGTTTAGCAAAAACTGCAATTTAAGCATCAGGAAGTATAAAGCTTAGTAAAAATGATATGTACTGTTACTTGACACTGTTGACTTTCTGATGTTAATAAATGGTGCCGTTTTGATCACATAGCTTCTCGAAAAATGTTGTTACCTCAATAACATATTTAACCAAGCCTTCAGCAACTTGCATATTGGTTTTTATATCTGCGAATGCGATCTCAGGTTCAATCATCCTAATCATTAATAAGAGTGTTATCCAGTTCTATTAAGAAAAAGAAGATAAAGTGAGCAATGCATACCAAAACTCAGCAAGATGATTTCTTGTTTGTGAGTTATCTGCACGAAATGTGGGACCAAACGTGTAGACCCTCGAGAGTGCGGTGGCAGCCTTGGCAAAAGACAGATTTAGGGTGAAATCAAATCCTCAAGAAGATATCGATAATCATTTGGCGAGGATGTCATAGATTACCATCTCTGCTTGAAGTTGCCCTGATACAGTTAATGCAACTTCTCGTTCAAAGAATTGTCTCACCTTTTCTGAAATTGGATGAGATAATACAATTTCAACGCACAATCATTCAGTATAAAGGCCAATTAATTGAGGTTACCTTTTTCATCATTGTTATCAAGAATGGGAGCAGAAACAACAAATTGTTCTCCTGCACCTGTATTTACGAGAATTGGACAAGGCTGTAAGCAAAACTGACTTACGCCGATTTAAATGGGCATTTTAATTGCCATTCCTCATGCCTTTGTTTATGAACTTAATGAGACATTACCTTCGCAATCATTAGAAGTAAGTACAGGTGTATGAACCTCTATGAATCCGTTGTTGTGGAAAAATTGTCGTATTGCCGTTGCAGCACTGTCGCGTATCCTCATAACACCTTTGGTTGGGATAATCCAATATAGCATCAAACAGAATCTATCAAAGGAATTTATCAAAGGAATTCAAGTGGTGGTGTTAGTGGTATTACCTCCGAATGTGTTGGAGCGAAGGCGCAGATGAGGAATTTCTCTCAAAAACTCAAAAGAGTGCCTCTTTTTTGCCAGAGGATACTTCTGTTATAATGAAAAGGAATATGGCTCAGAACAAAAACAAAACAATCCCTTAGGAGAGCAACAAACAGGAAAAGTAAAATAGCAAATAGGATGATGTTGTTTGTGATGGTGCACACCTACCTCTGGATCACATGATCCAATTATTTCTAATTGTTGAGCAAGGACTTCTACCTTTTGTTTTCCAGCAGGGCTTTCTACTAGCTTGCCTGTTATGGACAAGCTGCAACCTGTTGACACTCTGAACCCATATAATAATAACTAATGTGAGTGACATGTTTGCACTGTTGATTGCTGTACTGTGGGAATGTACCCTTTTGCCATTTCTGGGGTGGTAACAATCTGCAGAGCTTGCTGATTCGATCCATCTGTTAACTGATTGTTCAAATTGAAAGGAAAGCAGCTTCAGCAATCTATCTTTATCAACGTAATAGACCATCTAATCTAGTGCTGTCCATACCTCCACAAAACAAGTTTGTTTCTGTTGTCGCACCGTTCTGACCCATCCCTTGAGAAAAGCAGGGAGACAATGAAATTCAAAGAAGAGATGAATTCTTTGCTTGAATGAAGATGCAAACAATATACCTTGATTTCAACATCTTGGCCTGGCGCCCCCTGGGCAAGGATGTCGGAAACTCTCAAAGGGAGACAGGACACATTTCTAGTGCTGCAAAAGCGGTCAGCTTGTTTAGATCAACATTACTTTTGGGGGGGGGGGATGATGGGACCTGATCCATCTGCTGAGAATCCTGTTAGCCGCAGGATGCACAAAGAAAGGAGATGCTTTGGGCAAGCAGGCAGACATTTGCCTCGGGGAATACCTTGAGCTCGCAAAAACACTCTGAAGAGRGCGATAAGCAGACATCACAATTAAGAAGGGGAGAGGAAATGGGAGCAGCATTTAACTGAGAAAMTGAAGCGATGCATCACAGTTGCTGCTTCTTGGCTTTGCTGGATGGAACAAAACTGTTCTTCGTCAACAATAACGTCCAGAAAAAAGCCGACAAGGAGAGTCTGCGCTCTCTGGTATGTTTAATCTTTGTTCCTTCAAGGAAAGGAGTTTATTGACAAACAATACAAGATCTTCTTCACACCAAGTCATGACATGGGGATAAACGGCTTTCTTGTGGGCTGCTGCAGGGATTTCTCCATGCATTTATCATACTCCCTCATGTAATCTTGACAAAATGCATAAGCGCGTGCACCAGCCTCTGAGTCCTGTGCATACGCAACAGAGCAGATTACGAAGGTAAATCTTGGGAATTTAAACTACATGTTGAAGATGAATTGCTGCACTCACCCCTGCAGTTTTCTGTCTGCCCGTCTCAGTGAGACAATGAAAAAATACTAATCCTTCCTTCTGGCATTCCTTTGTTAGGGAAGGAAAGTGATCTGCCAGCTTTGCCTCCATTGTCATACCGCTTAGCAGGTGGCGACCTTCTTGGTGCTATGGTGGTGGTTGTGGTGGTGGTTGTGGGTCAGGCCTGCAACTGTTGCGAACTCCCCACTGCGAGGGGCCTACAAATTTGTCGGCGCCTCTTTCCAGGAACCATATGCCGTATTCTCATGCGCATGTGTGCCACTCCCTTCCAACAACACTAAGCATGTTTGCAAGGGTAGTAGGCATCCCACCACCACAAAGGGTTAATATTTATCTTTGATCAATGTCTCAGT
>CDFI01107098.1:6497-20885 GCA_000826405.1 Acanthamoeba divionensis | reverse complement strand
GTGCCACAAAAGGCTTGTATAAAATAAAGCGTTTTGTTTGAATCAGAGCTTGACTTCTTAGTTTCCACATGGTTTGTTTGTTTTAAAGAAGAGTCGTCGGACGAAAGTTGTCATCATTGAATAGAGATGGGTGTAGAATAAGAAGTTATTTTTACCATTTTGGCTGCAGCAAAGTGAGAGCGTCTGGTATACAATTTGTGATAGAACACTCAGTTGCAACCCTAATAGGAAAATAAAGTAAGATGATGGAAAGCCAAAAAAATCGTAACAAAGAGAAAATGAAAGTCAGAGCTTGACTTCTTAGTTTCCACATGGTTTGTTTGTTTTAAAGAAGAGTCGTCGGACAAAGGTTGTCATCATGCAAAAGAAAACGAAAACATTCATGCAAGATTTACCTGGCAAAGGCGTGTTGTTCACATAATTAAGCTAATATCATCCCTCCTTCTGAATAAGAAAATCAAGTCAGAATAAAACAAACAGATTATCTGAACGTGACACCGTGTAAAGTTTGCTCAGAGTGAACTATGGTGAAAATGCTAATCATGAAATACCAAACAAGTTGGTTCATTGTCATGGAAAGAACATCATGTAAACAAGAGAAGATGGATAAAAAGGTATCGGGTTGATTTACCTGGATTCTTTTCTAGCCAGAATGTTGGCGCCTAGCTTTGTGCATAATGGGCGGTGGATGTGTGATGTGGGATGCGCTTGGAGCTAAAAGAAGAGAGAAAATATAAAGGAGTCGGATTTTATTGGCCATCTTTCTAGAAAAACCTGGAAATTGTCTCAAAAAATGTGCAAAAAATTGGAGTGTGTCATTGCCGCATCCTTAAATCGTCCCAAACACAACGGAAACCCACATTGCCGGTTGATGAGTCGGGAGTGCTTGCGTGCCTTGCTGAGACTCGGAAGCGGAAGCATACCTTTGGATGGCAGAGGTATGACCCTCCCTTTTGGATCTTTCTCGTGGTGTCATACTTCCTCTGGAACTTCTGTTCTTCGCTGATCTCTTCTTGGTCAAGAAATGAAGAAAAGGAAGGGACGTTCCAGTCATCTGCAGTCCACTCCCAAACATTGCCTACTAGGTTGTAAAGGCCTGTTTGTTGGTTAGTGCTAATCTAGTGTTTCATATGAAAATCATTGTTTACAGTAAATCAAATGATCTTACCAAAGTTATTGGGAGAGAATGCATGAGCTGGCGCTGTGCTGAGGTAGCCATCTGCTTTTGAATTGTGGTCTGGGAACCTTCCTTGGAAGTAGTTACAAAGATATGACTTGGTTATCTTTTCGTTTGCTCCAACCTTGAATTAGAGCATTTGACACAATTAAATGTGTGTAAATGTGTAAAAAAGAATCTGTCGTGTTACAGTGTAGAAAGGTACTTCTCTAGTACCTGTGGCTTTGTGTTATGACTTATATTGAATCTATTGTTACCCCAAGGATATCTCTTTTGATGCAAACCACCTGCACAAAGGAAATAAAGTTAACACGCCTGCATGCCTAAATGTGTTGCCGTTGTTAACAGAACTGCGTATGAATGAAGATTCTAACCTCTTGCAGCAAACTCCCACTCTGCCTCTGTGGGTAAGCGTCCGCCAGCCCATTCACAGTACCTGATTAGTTATTGTTTTTCGTAAAGTACATATATTGTGAGATATCTAACTAAAAATGCAAGTAGGCTCTCTTCGTGTGTGTGTGTGTGTTTGTGTGTGTGTGTGTGTGTTTGTGTGTGTGTGTGTGTGTGTGTGTGTGTGTGTGTGTAGGAGCTCTACTGGCTTGCGTCATTCCATGAAACATGCACTACAGGATGGTCCATTTTGCCAACAAGAGTAGATGCAGAACCTAAAAATGAAGCAGAAAAAAGAATCAATCCAGACAGGGCTTGTGCAAAGTGTTGCTTCTATATGGCACATTACACCCCTGCCAATATAGTTATCATGGAATGAAAAGCAGGAACAAACCTTCAGGGTGGGCCCAATTGGCTCCATCCACAGGAACCCAGTGACGCGCTCCTTGAACTGCACCGCTAATGCTCTCCAACGCCTGTAGAGTTGTTGATACTTGTGAAGAAGCACGAATGAACACCGAGCAAGGTAAAGGATGAACCTTTTTGGGCAGTAGAGGAGCAAAAACAAATGACCATCCAAATGTTTCCGCTTCTGTGACATAACCTGAAGAACGATTAAGTTTGCAACAACAATTATATTTACCACCTTGGTTTAATTTGGGTTTACCTGTGTGCTCTACAAATGCTTTGAATTGGCGGTTTGTGACTTCACACGCCCCGATGGCAAATGGTCTTACATACACCTAGTGTAGCAGCAATGGCATTAACTTTCAGTTCAAAACTTTCAACTGGGTAAAGTAAACAGCCACCTTTCTTGCTGGTCCTTCGCCATCATTTATGTACACATCTTTTGAATTGCTTCCCATGGTAAAGTATCCTCCACTGATGAAAGCTTTTTCCTCTACAAAGAAAAGAGAAAAGAGCCATTGGTCATCATAACAAGGCTGTAACCGTCCTCTTTGCTCTCTTCTGTTTGCCATCAACTTAGTGTTCAATAATAGTGACAGTTACCACATATTGGGTTCTCATTTTCATAGAAAAGTAGATTATCAGAGGGTGCTTGGCGCTTGGTGTTGGATTCACACATTTCATAATTATTCGAACTACGCAGTTGTTCTGGTGCAGCTGCGAAAATACAGTAATTCAGAGAGTGCACTAAATAATATATGATATTATAACTCTGTAAATGAATGGGGCAACAGGGCTAGTGCTGCGCTATACCTGGCTGCACGTGGAGCACTTCCATCAGACCAACCTGCCTCTGCGCGCAGCAGGTACTCTGCTCACAGCGAGAAGAAGAAACAAGCAAGAAAAGAACACTAACCAACAGGGTCAGTAAAAATCCCAGAGGGATACACGCCATTAGTGTTGGCGCTTGTTGACAGGATTAAAATCCAAAACTATTGTGGTGATGGTGTTTGATGTGATGTGTTGAACAAGAGCACCCAAGACAGAAGATTTTTTGAGGGGAAAAAAAAGTACTCTTCTTGCCCAACCCAAAGCCACCCCCGCCCCCCACTACGACCACGATCACCGCCACCGCTACTACCAAGTAGAGACAGATTTGACGCAACGAAGTTAAAAAGCACCCAACACCTCAAGGCCCTGTCCCGGAAATATCCTGGAGTCTATTTAATATGGGCGCAATTTTTGAGCTGACAGGCCAATGCGGCTCCGTGTAGGCCGATTGCACCACACACGGTGGGGTGGTGAGCAAAAATTGATATTTGTGCTTTTGCGTCTTCTTTGGTGCCCTTCTCTCCTCTCCTCTCCTTCTTCTTCGCCTTCTTCTTCGCCTATTCTCTATCCACGAGGCAGCCCTACTCCACCACAACTTCTTTGCCCCATTCGCACCTGCTGCTATTTGAAAGGCTCCGTGTAGCACACACCACAAGTGCAACATTATTATTTTTTTCTTTGCAGTTTCATATATTGCAATACATCTTTGTTTTTTAGTTGTGGGCTGTCCTACTTCTTTTGTTTTTCTTTTGGTTTATTATTCTTGCATCCATACCCATAAGGAAACAACTTTCTGAACAGAAGACCTGCGGTTCCCTCTTCACAACATAACACCTATTTGTTGTTGTTTGGTTTGACGAACAGGAATTCCCATATCCACTTCACTTAAATCTTGAACCACTTTGATTATGGCATCTTTGGTGAGGAGCAAGGCCTGCCCTTCTGATTTTTGGAAGAACGCCCCTCTGCTGAACTTCGCTTCTCCCAAAGCTTTCTGGACCGCACCAAAAGCTGGCCAGCTCAGACAGCTTGAAGAGGGCTTCAAGGAGTTCGCACGTTCATCCAGCTCCCTCAACGAAAGCTCTTCAAATGAAGATAGCCATCTCGAGCAGCCAAATGAAAAGGGAAATCAAAACGAACAGACGCAGCCACTTCGCGCCAACCGAAGCATCAAATCAGCCACAACAGACAAAGATAGAGATTTCTTAATTACTGAAGCTCATGATACAAGTCAGCTCACCACTACTCAAGCCCTTAAAGTTGCTCCAGAAGCTATCTTTTCATTTTGGTATGGGATGGTGGAACATTTTGGAGGAGGAAGCAGCGCCTGTGATCCCAACATTGCGCTTCTACCCGAACAGGGATTACTCGAAATTTTGGAAATTTTGGCCCTTTACTCGAGCAACAAAAAGAGCCTTTCAGAAGTCTTTGTCGCAGTACGTACTGGCAAACTTTTTCTTTCAGAGCTTTCTTTAATTGCTTGGTGGTCCATCCCATTTGAAATTGCACATTTCAATCTCACACAAAAAACTCCCCCTCTAGTTGTCTGCTGCTTTTCTTCAGCATGGATGCTTGGACATGTTTGCGGGTTTGCTCTCGTTGATGCTTCAAAATGGAGTGAGGAAGGAATTCCTAGTAGAGAAGGGTGTGGAGATGCAGTTCCTGGAGAACAACGAAGAAGGTATGTGTGCCCCCTTAAGCGTTGGCCACCCCCTTCCAGTCGCAGGAAGTTCTTGGATTCTTTGTGCCTAAGGTTAACATTTGGTTCATTTCTTTGTCTAGAGAGGAAGCATAAGAGTCATGGTAAATCAAGGAGAAAGAAGGTAGGGCTCTCTTTTAACACATCAATAATCTGTTGAAAGACGACATCATCTCATAATAACAACTTTGCAATCTCTCTCTCTCTCTCTCTCTCAAACACAGGAGAAATCTTCAAGCGAGATAACAGCGAAGACACTAAAGAAGAGGAAGAGGCAAGACCAGTCAACCAACAGCAGCACAGCAAAGAAAGAGAGCAAAAAGAATAAAGCTAAAAACAGTGAACGCGGACGAAAGAGACTTCGGCGCAGCCCTGATAAATGGAGCCCTGTATGTGTCTTGAAAAGATACCTCAGTTTTCGTTTTAACACTGCTGCTCATTGATGTCTGTTTCTTGGTTATTAGGAAGAAGATGCAAGGTTGGTAGAGTTGGTTCAGAAATATGGAGTCAGCACAAAGAAATGGAGGCAAATTGCCGAAGAACTAGGAACCACAAAAAACAGCGCCAAGTGTGGTGAGTTGCCAAGCCATGCTCAGTAAACACTGAAAAAATGTCTCTGATAGACTCTTTTATTCTTTCTTTCTCAGCTCAGCATTGGCGCAGAGTCTTGGCTCCAAATATCCATAAGGGTTCTTGGACTGCAGGTCAGCTCTTTTTTTCGCTTTCCTGTTTTTCCATCCCTTCATTCACTATATAACATGCGTCTTCACGAAACAGAGGAAGAGGAGAAACTCTTAGAAGGTGTGCACCTGTACGGTCTTACTCAGTGGACAAACATTGCCAAAGAGATTCCTGGCAGAACGGGTTAGCCAAGCCTTCTTTTCAGTTGTCTCTCTTGATAAATTCTTACCTCTTCTCCTGACTGAGCAGATATTCAATGTCGGTATCACTACCTGCGTCAAAAGAACTCCAGAATCTTTTCTTGGACCAGTGAAGAAGAGGTTGTGTTTGCTTTTGCTTACATTCATTGTTGTCCAATGATGCTAAGGGACTATATCTATATTCAGGATATGCTGAGAAGCATGGTAGCAAACTATGGGGTTGGGGCATGGCTAGAAATCTCTGACCAGATGGCTGCTTCTAAAATAAGAAGGACTCCTCGCACTTCATTGGAATGCAAAGAACAGTACGTATCTCCAACATGAGTCATGATGTTCTCTGCTCTCTTTTCTAATCCCAAGTTTTACTTTCAGTTGGGTGCTCATGGAAAAGAGAGCGAAGAAGAAGCCTAAACAGGAATGAGAAGAAGAAACCTTTTTTTAACACAAAATTTTGAGGCCCACTTCATGTCACTCTATTACCCCCCCCGTTTTCGACATCTGTCAGCAAAAGCACAAAAAATCGAAAAAGAGATACTTTTTGATTTTGTTTTGATGATTGCCTCCATCTTTCATACAAAGATTGGCCTTTTTGAAGAAATAATAATGATCATTATTATTAGTTTGCGTACATCTTCTTCATAGTAGTAGCAGTACACATAACATTCATGTTCTCTAAGAACATCAACAACACAATCTCAATCAACAACAACCTCAACCAACAATCTTATGGTTCATTCATAACATCAATAATTTTGTCCCATATCTCACTTTCACTCTCTTCTTCCTTGTCATCTACGCCCCGTGTCTCTCGCACAGACTCGTTCTTCTTCTCTCTCTTTAGCATGGCACTCTGATCTGAAGAAGGCTGTTTACTCTTCTTCTGTTTTCCAGCAAGAAGAAGATCAGTACTTGCTGGCATTGCTGGCTCCACACTTTTAGTCTCTTCTCTTTCTGTTTCTCTCTCTAGAGAAATAGTCTGAGGAACTTCAAGGGTGTCCATAGCTCCTGTGCAGCATCGACTAGTCAGAAAGAGAAGAGTGGTTCAGTACAATGCTTCTTTATTACCTTGGGATTGCTTATGCGTGAGAAGGAGGAGTTGTTGTTCCAGGCGGCTGATTCTGGCCTCCATCGTTTCTCTTTCTTGCTTTCGCTCGCTCTCCATCTTCATAAGAAGCTCATACATTGTGCTCAATGTAGGAACACTGCTGCCCACCTCTTGAGTTTGTCTGCAATGCAAAGGAGGTGAAAGTAAGGTTGGGGCTAGGCTTACAAGAGAGAAAACAGTACAACTGCACAAAAATGAAATATAACTGCATATCATTCTACCTTAGAACAATGGTGGACGTAACGTCTGGTGCATTCGCTTCTGTTTCCTTGGCTTTTCCTTTTCTACCAACAGTGCCAGAGTTCATTCTGGCTTTCGTCTTTCCTTTCGTCTCTCCCACACTTTCATCTGAGGCACCACCTGAACACGATGTGCTGCCATTTTCTGCCAGTTTATTGTCACTGTTCACGTTCCAAACGAATCCTAAGGTGTCCAGCTTTTGTATTCGGTAATCTATTAGAGTGCCTGATTGTTGCATGGAGTCAGTAGGAAACACAGGAGGCAGGGAAATGGGAGATTCTAACTTTCTCCTTTGCAAGAAGAATGTGAATGGCTTATTACCATCTCTTCGCTTTCTCCGCTGTTCGTTGATCCACCAGATTAGCGGTTTATTGCAGTCCTTTCTATTTAATAGACATGTGCCAGTGGTCTTTACCAACCTGCAAATTGCAATAGCAGGGAACAGTGTCAATGTTAACCGTCTTGAAGGAGGCATGATATCATGGTACCTCGCAAGCTCTTCGAATCGCTCTTCCCATTTTAGGTCCCATTCCTCTTTGCGCTTCTCATATGTTCTCTTCTTCCCTTTCGATTTGTGTTTCCTTCCACCTGTTAGGTTTCCCTCTTTGATGGAGAGAATTCACTGTTATTCTCACGACTCACCAACCTGAGTGTGATGCATAAACGTTTTATTACCATATTCACCTTGCCCTCCATCTTCATCGCTGTTTCCTGTAAGATATGTTTATGTTAGTGCATCTCCAGGGTTTTCTTAAAGCACAAAACTATTAAATATCTAAATCGTGCACGGTCCTTCCGTCAACTTAAGTCGAAAGAAATGCAATAAGCAAGACACACATAAGAAAGGAGGTGAAGAAGAAATGAAAAAACGGCAAGCATACCAAACATATTGGAAGATGACATCTGGTTGTTGGCTTTCTCACAGCCTTTACAGTACCAGTTGCCTCGGGGAATTTTTCTAAGTCCATAGCAAACCTGATGCACCACGAAATCGCAGCTACTGCCGTCACAATATACGATTTTGTTGTCTTTCTGCCAATCTCCACTTCCACAAATATGACACTATTTAGAGTTTCAAGTGTTTCGTTGGTTTGGTTAGTTCCATTGACATCGTATCGTAAAAATTAACAATCTGTGTTGCCTACCGCAATGTCCTCTTCTCTTACTTCTTCGTCCTTCTCTTTGCCTTTATCTTTCTTTTTTTCTTCCATAGATTTGTCTTGATCATTTTCACGTATCGCGCTGTCTGTTGTAGACATCAACTCTAAATCACTGGCTCCTTGTTGTTGCTCATTTTTGATTTCTCCATTGCCTACAGAATTTTCATCTGCATGAATAACATCCTCTGTGTTTCTGTCTGAAAGCTTTGTCATGGTTTCATTACCCTCAATTTGGTCAGTTTCCTTTTGTTCCTGCAATAACATCTCTTCTCTTTCTATTTCCTTGGCCCTTTTTCGCGTTACCCTCATCTCTCCTAAAGAGAACTTCCTTTTTCCTTTCCCCTGCCCCTCCACTCCTATATCTTTAGCACATCCATTGTCACTTTCACTCCTGTCTTCCAAAGGTTGCTCTATTTCTGGGTCATCTCCTTCAGATTTAATAATTGTTTTCCCTCTTGTTTTGGGCGCTTTAGCTAACATACGAACACAATCAGATGTGTCAGGAAAATGAGAATGAGAGAAACAATGTGCACAGAGGGGCAAGAAGGAGCATACATGAAGGAGGACTTTGAGGAGCCGGTTTTGCTTTTCGCTTTTCTCGAAACTTCTGTTCGCCTTGAAGCAGCTGCAGTCGGGCTTGTCTATCTTCTTCAATAAGGTGTATTGGAATACCTATAAAAAGGAAAAGGGCGTCTTGTTGCGGCTACATATCTATCAAATGTTTTGTATCGATGCAAGTGGATTGAGGTTAGAATATCCTCACCTGCAGGTATTCTCGTGCTCCTCGTTCTTTTGATGGGTGGGTCGTAATTGGCAAAAGTAGATTTGACCTAAGAAGGAACTCTTAGTCTAGCATATTACTTGTGCTCTCAAACTATGGCGCAACTTGTTTGCAATCTGTCCAGCCGCAAACAAAGATGTGTGCGTATTCTCTCACTCTCATTTACAGTCACACCACACAACCAGCAAAAGATATAGTCATGTCCCTAAACATTCCCTCACCCAACTTTTCCTCACCAAACAGGAAATGTTTCCCGACGGAAACAAGAATTCAGATTATTCCCCCCCCCCAAGCAAAAAAGCCTCTGTAGCAAAGCAACTTGCTAACCTGTGCAACCGAGTGTAATTCTGGTTCGCCTCGCATCACAGATGCAGAGAGGTCCATCGTCCCAATCTAATCAGCCTTCACCGATTGATTCTGTCTTCTTGCTCCTCGTATCTGTCTGCCCGTTGGTAGAGCAAAACGCAACAGCGCTGGTTTAAATGTCGACAAATAAAAAGATACAATTCAAAGGCAAGTCAAATGAAAATGTGAAAAAGGATTGGTTAGAAAATTTAATATCAAATATCCAATCGATAAACCGAATTCTAAATAATTCTAGAACAATCTAGAACGGACTTCTTGACGATCCGGACAAAAAGTCTGTTTGTAACAGATTGCCATTTAGGCTGATTACAGCATTCTGATCATTCCACCCACCACCATATTTCGCAAGCAAGAAACCGCAACGCACAATGAGCTCAACAAGGATCAGACAAAAGGCCACAAAGGTGTTGCCCTTCTTTCTTGGTGGCAAGCCCACAACAAGCTCTTCTACTCTAAAAGTGTTGGACAAATTCACAGGCGAGGTAAAAACAAAAACATCACTTAGTCCAACTAAACTCCTGTCCCCCCTGGTGCCATCTTCAGCAACAATTTTTGTCACTTCTAGGTTGGCTTTGAGGTTTCCGTAGCTGGACCAGATGCGATTGAGCAAGCATTGCAACAAGCCACCAATGCCGCGCCTGCGATGAAGGTAGTATTTCGTTGCAACAGCACCCACAAGGTTTAAACTGTTCTCCATTTAGGCATTGCCTCACTACAAGAGAAAAGATATATTGTTGCAAACTGCCAATGAACTTGCCAAGAGAGAGGAGGAGATCATTTACAGCCTGTGTGTGGTATGCGACGTTGCTGTTGCCTAAGTTAAGACCTGGAGAGAAAAGGGTGTCCAACTCACACTCCCCTTCCCTTCTTGCTTCTTTCTTACCATAGGAAGCTGGCAAGCCCATCAAGGATGCCAAAACAGAGGTCTTGCGGGCGATTGATACTTTTACCATCGCCGCTGAAGAGTCCATTCGTCAGTATGGAGAATATGTGCCTCTGGATGTCTCTTCTAGGTATGCTAAACTGCCGAGTTCAAAAGACTTGCTGTTTTAATTAATTTGTCTCCATTTAATAGGAATGCAGGATTTGAAGGAGTTGTGAAAAGATTCCCCACAGGACTCATTTCGATGATCTCTCCCTTCAACTTCCCGTAAGCACACGCACACACACGAGAGCAGAGAGAGAGAGAGAGAGAGAGAGAGAGAGAGAGAGAGATGTATGGTTAGCCATAAGCTAGTGACTGCGGGCTCTAGGCGCTTTCGCGCTCGAAGTGCTTTCCAGTAGCTGAGAGAGAGCAGAGAGAGCAGAGATTGTGCAGTGCTAACTTCTCCGTTTTGTCATTGTTTATCCATCATGTGAAAGTGTTAATTTGGTGGTATGTCTTCGTCCTTCACACTTCCGATATAACACATGTAAAGAATCAACTCATTTCGTGTCTCCTAATTTCTGTGTAATGCAACCTCAATACTAAAGGCTCATAAAGTAGCACCAGCCATTGCTGCAGGGTGTCCATTTTTGCTGAAGCCCAGTGGTATCGTTGTTATTTTTGTTCTCTTTCTTGATATATAATACTGTGCCTATTACTTCATCATTAATTTTATCCTGTGAATATGTAGATTTTACTCCTGTGGGAGCTTTGATAATTGGCGAGTGTCTCGCTAAGACTGAGCTTCCTGAAGGTGCCTTTTCGATATTCCCTTGCGAATTGGAGCATGCAAAACGTCTTTCTACCGACTCGCGTATCAAGGTGCTGTCATTTACGGGAAGGTATAATAATACAACAATTTTATCTCTGCTCTCTCTCTCACTCACTCACACTCACTCTCTCTCTCTCTCTCTCTCTCTCTCTCACACACACACACACACACACACACACACACACACACACACTAGTGAGGCCGTTGGTTGGGAACTTCAGAAAGCTGCTTCGAAGATGAAGGTAACCAAAACATCATTGGGCTTATTATTCTTTCACCATATTTATCGACATATAACATCCTTCTTTTATATTTTCCTGCGATTGTCTGAATTATTTCAAGGTGGTACTAGAACTGGGAGGCAATGCAGCATGTATTGCTGATGAAACGGCTGATGTCAACCACGTTGCCAACCGTATAACATTTGGGGCTTTCTATTACTCAGGCCAAAGCTGGTACATGAAAGCAACTGTCTTTTAAAGTCACGAAAACATGGTGAAGTATTAACAGTCTTACTATTCCTATTTACAGCATCTCCGTGCAGCGCGTCTATGCCCACGAAAGCATATATGACGCCCTCAAGGCTAAACTCGTCGAAAATGTCAAAGGACTCAAATCTGGTGATCCTATGTATCTAGCTCATCTACAAGAAACTAATTATTCATATCTGAGCGAATACTGATTGATTCTGTGCACTGTTTAGGAAAGAAGACACCTTTTTAGGTCCATTGATAAACGAGAATGCTGCCAAGCGTTTACATCGTTGGGTCCATGAGGTATATTGACTCGCGGACCCAATTTTTCACTCCATTACTTTTGCTCCATTATTTACATTTGGTCTTTATTTTAATCTGCACCCCACTTAGGCCGAGAAAATGGGAGGCAAAATCTTGGCTGGTGGCTGCCGCAATGGCAATTTCTTTGGTAATTACTCCTTAAATTTAATAGTAATTCCCCTACAACAATTGTTGTGTAATTGCGGGATTGCTTACGTGAAGTTATCTGCAGATGCAACAATCTTAGAGGATGTACCTGCATCTGCCACAATCTGTAGCGAAGAAGCCTTTGGGTAGGAATTCTCTCATTTAGGTTATAATCATGTTATAGATTGATGGCTCTTAACGGTTCAGAAACACACACAGGCCCGTTTGCGTGTTGCACAAGTTCAGTGACTTTAAGAGTGTCATTGGCGAAGTCAACAATTCCAGATTTGGTTTGCAAGCTGGTGAGTAGTGGTAATTCTGTCAAGGTTATGTGGGTGAAGCAATTGGGATGTTGTTTGTGTCAGTTTTGTTAAATTGGATCTATCTGCTTACCTTTGTGTTCGGTTGCTGTATACACAGGTGTCTTCACACGTGACTTGCATAGAGCCTACTATGCTTATGAGACCCTTGACGTCGGTGGAGTGGTCATAAACGATATCCCCTCTGTCAGAGTCGATGCACAGCCGGTGAGTGGATTCGTCTCTCTATAAAAAGGATAACACAACAACACTAACACTAACAACAACAACAACAACAATGGCTGTATTATTCCAAGCTTACCTGAGACCCTCTTTTCAATACATACACAGTATGGAGGCGTAAAGAACAGTGGCCTTGGAAGGGAAGGCGTCAGGGCGACCATCGAGGAGTTCACAGAGCCCAAGATTATGCTCTTGAAAGACGTTGGCAAGCTTTGAGTCAAAGCTGCAAAAAAATGCAACAACAAGTTTGCAACACAGAAAGCAAGAATAGATCATCCACTGTGTTGTGTGCACGTGTCTTTGTAATTGCTTTGTGACCTCCAATCACAAACAACAGGCAACCACAAAAGTCTTTCGTCCAGTGGATGCCCACTCACATCTTCACTGCACCAAGCAAGAAAGAACACTCCACATAACGGCCCTCTAACCCAATTATGAGCCCAGCTGAGGTGCACAGGCCTGCCTTCCTCAAGAAGGCACGCTTCAACGTCTTCAAGTTTCACGCCCTATTGCTTGGTGTTTTGGCCTTTCTTTGCTATGTCGCAGACTTGGGCGTGTTTGGCAGCCTTCAACAGGTCACAAACGCATTTGAGATTTTTATTGTTTCACTGTGCTGGGGAGATGCATTCTCTTCCTTGCTTTCTGATTTTCGTTTTTTTTTGGGGGGGGTGGGCAATAAAGGCAGCAAAGATTGTTGGAATCAATGATCCAGTGACAGCCCACTATATGCGCACTGCAGGTCTTATGCTGTTGATGGCCATGTTTGCCAACATTGTGGCTGCCTGGCCAAACTTTTTCCAGTCCTTCTTCTCTAAGTTCATTAGTACTTTGCCCCTCTCCCTTCTCGAACAACAACAACAAAGAATTCCTACAAGACACACAACACTAAAGGTTGTGCTTCTCTTTACACCACAAAGAGTTGTCACCTGCACAAGCTATTGCGATGATCATCAATGTAACTTTACTGTTACACTACACGCTTGAGGCCTTTGTCTACCATACTATCAACTTGTACGTAAATCCAGATCTCTTTCTTTCTCTCTCTTCACACCCATACTAAATTTACTTCTCTCATCTCTTTCTTGCTCAGTTGGATGGTGGTTGTGCTTATTGGAGTGGTGATTGTCAACCTCCTTGGTGTAAGACTCTCAGTCAAACTCAAATAAATATATAATAATAAATAAATAAATCAAATACAAACAAGTAGTGCAATGGTAAATGTGTTTTGAGTTTAAATTTTTTACATCATGAGAACTGTGCATTGATGGTAGCTCACAAAATTCTAATAAGAGATTGAAACAACACAAAGAACAGAGGTAGACCTTGGAAATGTGGAAGACTCTTGCTAATTAAAAAACCAACCAGATCAACAACAAGGAAAGAAGCAAAGAAGTAAAAAGAAGTTTACTTTTTCCTTCAATTATTAATTTTAAATACTCCTTTCTATTTCCTCCCCTTTTCTAACGTCGGGGGGGGGGTGCGGTAAACCTTCAGCCCCAGGTTCTCTTTTCTCTTCTCTTCTTTGAACAAGATGGTGTCGTGTGGCAGTAAATGTGCCTCTTTTTTGGTGTGGAGTGGCCTCTCGTTGGGCCTCTTATCAGTAGTATTAGGCGCACTTGCTTTGGGTCAGCCGTGGTTCTTCATCAAGCACACGGAATATGACTCCACAACATATTACAATTGGGAAACAGGTGACCTTGCTGATTCTTAAAATGCAATAGATTCCCCCCCCTCAAAAAAAAGAAACGAAGCTCCCAAGAAATACTTCAGTTGACTTGCTAATTGACCTCAACACCTACAGTCGACAGTGTTGAAATGTATGTGCAGAAATCCACAGAATATTGGCAGCTTCAACAAGATACACTCTTTCATTTCACACAGGTACAAAGCCCCCCCCCCAAACAAAAAGATAGTCAAATGGCTTAATTATTTTGTGACCCCAGGCAGTGTTGGGGTTGTTGTGCATTGGGTTTGCGAGTTCCTTATGCATGGTGGTACTGCAGACCATCTACCAGCTTCAGAATGTCATGACATCGCTCAAGCTTTCCAAAACTATGCTCAACATGTCCTATATTGCTGGCGTTTGTGCAGTCATCTTCTACACAGCAGCCTGGGTTACTTATTGCTTCTGGTGAGTTCATTCTCTATTTTAGAGAGAGAGAGAGAGAGAGAGAGAGAGAGAGAGAGA
>CDFI01107096.1:35679-49548 GCA_000826405.1 Acanthamoeba divionensis | reverse complement strand
ACAACAACAACAACAACAAGTGCTTCAAAACACCAAAGGCAGATGGAGTGGTACCCGTCAGATCAAGTAGTCCTTTTGTGGGAAGAAGAATTAGCTCGCAAGGTGGAGAAATGGGTACAAAGGAACTCCTGGCAGCTGCCAAAGACAAAGAAGGGCCTTATGCGGTCGTTGGCACACTTGGGCCCAATAAAGAAGATCTTGTGTTCTCCAGAAGAACTCTTGCACCTTCTTGTGAGCCAGCGCTTTCTCTCCACTGAGAACAGCTCATTAGTGTGGCATCTTAATGAGGGGCTGGTCCCTGCTGCCTCCTTATCCTTTGATCAAGCCAGCTTCGAAAAACTGGCCCTTTTTTTGCAAGCCCAGCATGCACACAATCAACTGCCCAATTCAGAGGCTGGTCTAGTGTCCATTTTAAAACCTTTCTGTGCTCGGCAGTGCAGCATTTCCCCTGAAGAAATATGGGCTATTTTAGTTAAAAAAGAGTATGTAGAGGAACATCAAGGCCTGTGCATTTGGTTTGGCAAGCACAACTGCCCTCCTGGTAAGAGGAAACAAGAAGACAACAGTTCTGATGGTGATGCTGTTGATAAAACTTTTGAAAGAAAAAAGAATAAAAAATCAAATATTTAAATATCAGATAAAATTAACACATGTCGACAAAAACCATGCCGCTCTGTTAAGGAATGTAAAAATATGGAAAAAATAATTTGCATTTTGGGGGGGGGGACCTTCTCACATGTACATGGATGTACTTCATCACGGGCTGGCCGAAGCTGTTGCGAACAGGCGAGCCACTGCTTGACCTTCAACATAACCCCCCGCGCTCCCTCTTTGCCACTCTATCTTCCTCATCTCTTCACGTGTGGTCCGCTGAGCAGGTGCGCCTCTTTTCATCTTGGCTTTGTTGTGGCAGGGGAAGTGGTGTTGGATGGGGCGATCATTTCGGAAGTGCTGTGCGAACTTGCTTAACATATTGATCTTCCATTCCCATAGGAGAACATTTTGCTAGCTTATTGTACTCTGCCTTTATCTGTCAAGGCAAAATATGGCACCAACAAGTCGCTTCTGTGGAGCCTTGACAGTTCATTCATAGCTGTTATTGTATTCTTCCCTTCACTGCACCCTGCTATACCACTGACAGCTTTCTAATCTTGCGTTTTGCTTATAATCCCACAATCAAAGCAATCAGGGGGTGACATATGCCTATACAGTGTGGAGCATGGTCGCTACGATGTACGTTTGCGGTCTGAAAGCAACATACACTCCCTACAAACCAGTTGCCAATTGAAAATTGGTACAGTTTTTTCCTCTGGCTTTTTTGCCGTTGTACAGTTACAATGATACTATCTAAGCTTTCCTTCCACTTCTTCTCATCCTATTTACTTTCATTCAGAGTTAAAGGCATTGTTTCTGACCCCTCGTGGAGGCGCTGTATGTATGGCCACAAATGATAAAAATGTTTTCTGCGTAGCCACAAAGCAGGGATATCTGCTCTCTATGCGGTGGTCTGGAGAGATAGTCGAAGAGATCCCATTCTCTTCAGTTTCTTTCCTCTCTCCTTCGTCTTCCCCTTTGTCTTCTCCGCCTCATTCTCCCTCTCTTTCACCTCCTTTACTTGCTTCATCTCTCTCTTCTCCTTCTCTCTCCAATTCTGCTCCTCTTCTATCTGCGCTTCCTTCATCATTTTCAGCGTCGGCGCCTTCACTTTCTCCTCCGAGTTCTTCCTCCGCTCCTCCCATGGTGGTTGTACAAATGGTTTTTAATCGTGATATTGGATTGTTTGGAGTGGTTTTTGAGAATGGCAATACAGCCCTGCTGTCGGTGGACAAAACTGATGGCAAAAAGGTAGTTTTTCGTTCTGTCCATTTCGCTCTTGGGGATACATACCTATTTCTATATCAAAACTTTTTCTCTCAACTGAAGAAAGTAATCTATGGTTACTGGGTGGTACACAACACTCACGATGCGGCCAAAGAACTGACACGAAAAGGTAATAGTTTGTTTTCTAAAGCTCTGTGTGCTAGCACCTCAATGCTACTGATCTAACTCAATATATCTCTCGATAAAGCGGTTTGCATGCAACTTAATGGTAGGCATCGGCTTGCTGCAATTGGCTATGAAAAGTATGGTCTCTCCTCGACGCACACACCCAATTAGAGAAGATAAGGATAAATTCACAATCCTGATGTTACATTCTCTCATTCAGCGGGGAAGTCTGTTTCTATGATATTTCAAATCTAAATAGACCCAAACATTTGAGAACCCTTTCACTCAATGCTGGCAACATTTCACCCAACCGTGAGTATACGGAAGATCTGCTTCATCTATCATTTTTGGCTAGCAAAACAAATCTTCATTAATACCTAATTGATACTAGATACCGGTGCTGTGAGTGCCATGATGTGGGCTCCCGATTTCAAGGCCATAGCCGTAGGATGGCAACGCCGCAGCGTGGCCCTCTGGTCAATACATGGGTCTCGCTTGTTTTGTCCTGTGACCGCCTCTTCTGCAATTAAGTTGGTTACACCTTTCTTAATGATCAAACAGCTTATGGAGCATTCTATGCTCATTAAAAACATTTCCCCATCTTTTAGTGGTTCTCGCTCGAGTGAAGTGGATCCACTTCATCATGGAGTAATAACGACAAGCTGGGGACCCGAAGGATATCGCTTGCTTGTCGTACCTGCTTTTAGTCATAGTAATGACAGTGAAATTAAGGTAATCAGTTTCCAACAGGTTTATATAATTAACCTGTAACCAAGTTTAACAGTAACATTATCACTTCTTTGAAGAAACAAAAAGATCCCGATTCAATTTCGTTAATGCATCAACAGCATGGAAAAGAGGAATCTAACGTGCAAGGGCCTTTGGGTGGCTCACTTATTCTGTTTAACTTAATTAAAGGTTGTCTGAATTCGCCTGCAATGGTACGTATTACTAAGTATGACGTATTGTTACCCTTATTTAACTCTCCTGACTGAGAATTTCTTTAGTTAGGAGGTGAAGAACAAGTAATATTATGGGGTGATGACCAAATCCTCCTTCTTTGCCCCACAGAAACAGTTGAAAGTATGAAATGGCAGCGCGTTCAGGTATATCTCTGATTAGAACGAGGATCTAACTTCCAATTTTATGTCATTATTTTAACAACAACAAATCTTCACTTGCTCATTTCAAGTTACCTCGAGCCTACGTAGCTGATAACTGGCCTGTGTTAGTGAGTACATCCCACTTCTCTGAGATTTGTAGAACAGATTGTTAGAGTGTTATTATTGTATTCAGCACGTGGCGGGCAACAAATCCACTGGAGACATTGCGGTTGCAGGCAGGCGAGGGGTTACACTGTATAGTCCAATTACCAACCGGTGGCGACTGTTTGGTGATAGAAACGAGGTATCCCTCTGCAAAACTCATATTTTTATTAACAAAGCCTTAACTTTCCATATCTAAGTCAACTGGTTTAATAATACGAATAATGTGTATTTTGTGATACTGTTTGCATTCTTTAGGAACAAGAAATCGAATGCAAGGGTCTTTGTTGGTATAAAACGACAATTGTTATTGCTAATTACAACCAAAAGTCCAAGCTTTATGAGGTGGGATCGAAGTTTCCCAATTACCATTATATTTGGATCAATTCAGTTTTAACGTCAACATCTATTCCGCCTTGCAGGTGTTATTTTATCCCAGGCATCACTTGGCAAATA
Organism: Acanthamoeba divionensis; assembly: GCA_000826405.1. Classification (NCBI taxonomy): domain Eukaryota; phylum Discosea; order Longamoebia; family Acanthamoebidae; genus Acanthamoeba; species Acanthamoeba divionensis. Next base: position 45,841 of record CDFI01107096.1, on the reverse strand, counting down.
CAGACCTGATCCATAGAATGCCAATGCCCAAGAACCGTTCACCTCATTTGATTGATTGCAACGACCGATATTTGCTGCTATTTACAACGTAAGTGTTAATGTTTCCCTCTCCAGTATCCATAACATATTCCTCTCTACTCCACATGCACGTTGACTAATAGCCCACAACAAAAATACAGAGATGGTTTTTTATATCAGTATCTGATTTCTGCTAACCAAGCAGACCCTGTAACTCAGAAGCCAACTCTTCAATTGACTCTGATTCACCAGATCGCAATGCCATCACTTACCATATCTACCTATCCAACTTCGCTATCCCTTCTACCTCATCACACGCCTAATGTCAGCTCGTCGCCCAATTCAGGTACAGAAGAGTAGCTATTTCCTCGTCCTAGTCCATGAAATAAGCTCGTTTCTTACAACTATTCAGCAGGAAGCTTAAAAGCATTGCCTGAGCATAGCCAATGGGTACTCATCAACTGTAATGGCACACTTATTCTGTCCGATTTATCTCTTGGGCTACAGGTACTGCATTTCACTAATTCAACTGTTAAAGACATTCATTATCATCAAAAACAATCTGTTGTTACTTTCTTTCAGGTGGAGATAGCAAGCGAAGTAGAGCACTATTGGTGGGTTAAAACCAGACATTTATTACCTCACTTGGGAGACACTCTCTGGATATATGGACCAGCAGGCTTGCAGGTCAGTATTTAAGCTTAATCACATATCAATCTTTTCAAGGCTACATATTAAGCTCATTTTGTTTCTTGGTGTGTGTGTGTGTGTGTGTCTTTATTGCAGTTTTCATTTCCATTCAGCGAGGAGGGAGTTTACCCGTTAATCAAACCTTGGCTGACACCTCACCATCCTAATGGTGAAAGCAGCGAACAACCGGTGAAAGAGGTAAAAAACCCAATGAGCCAATCTGTCGATCTGTCTTTTATTCGAGCTTCAAATAACTGTTTCTTATTTCTTTTCTTTTCTTTTCTTAACAGAAGCATGTGTACATACAGGAGACAGTATTGGAATGGGATGAAGAGGTCTACTGCGTTGGAGTCATTGGCAAAAGAGGAATTGTTGTTGCCCTCTCTCCCGTTCTTTTGCCTTCTCCATCACATACCCGTTGCCTGGACATTGAAACTAAGGTATGGCCTGCCAACAGTGGCATAATATCGCTTAGTATAATTGTGCTGCTAATTGATTCCTCTCCAATAAATACAGATTCAACCTTTTTTGCACAGTATAATGGCTCATGTCTTGCAAAGTCATGTGCCAGCAGACATTCCTGCAGTTCGAAACAAGAGCAAGGACGGTGAAAGTGAGGATGAGAAGTCAAAAGAAAGGCAAACAAGTGAACAGTCTGAAACTCGATATTCCATATTGTATAAACTTGCAGCCTATTATAGACACATGCCTCATTTCACCCACTCTTTGGAGCTCCTGTTACACAAGACATTACAGCAAGAAGAAGACAACATCAGCAGTAAATTCTCCTTAGAGAAAAGTAAGAAAGAAAAGGAGAATGGAACTGCACAACCCCAAGTCATCTCAGACAAACAAACCAGAGATAAAGAGTTGTATGGACAAAGGAGAAAGCAAAAGGAAACCTTGTTGCAGAAGGTTATGGAGTTCTTAAGGGGCTTAGAGGAGTTTAGAGAAATTGTTGTGGCGTGTGCCAGGTACCTTAACTTCTTTCTATCGGTTGTGTTAAATTAGTCTTTTAAAGCCATTGTTGTGCTTCTCTTTAAAGGAAGACAGACCCTGCCTCGTGGCAACTGCTGTTCAGTAATGCAGGAAATCCCATTGATCTTTTTCAAGAATGTATCAAGGTATATATGTAAATGATTTTACAATCCCATCCCAGGAATACCCAATTCTATTACTAAATTTCTTTGTACCAGAGAGGCGAGTTGGAGGCTGCAGGTTGGGTGCTGGCAGTGGTAGAATATGTTGATGGGGCATGTCCAGCGGCATTGGCCGCCCTTACTCTGTTGGAGGCTGCTCTCGAATGTGATCGCTTGGATCTCGTCAGACAGGTGAGTGTTCTTTTTTTTCTGATTTCCAAAGGGTGATGTGTTTTGAAGTATACTGTATTGGGTCCATCCATGCGTCGGCTGGTATGGCTGAAAATGAAACGAAGAGATGAGAAACAGAATAGGTGGATCGTCTTTCTTTCTAACCTACAACGTATTACGTACTCTCGTTTGACAAACACCAGGTCGTGCGTTTCTTGCATCTCCTTTTTACATGTGAGGAAGAGGAAGAAATAGAAAAGCTTCAAAAAGCTGTTTCCACGAAGATAACAGGATCAACGTCTTATGTGATAAATAGTGGGCAAGAGGAAAGAAGAGCCATGGATCTATTGCTCTCCCGATATGCAAGAAAACTTTTGGAGAGCTACAAGTTAGCCGATTTGCTCTACTTTGCAAAGTGTGTGTACCAGCCCTTAAACCCTTGGCTGGAAAAAGAGAGAAAGAGAGCTGCTGTGATACATGACTTCTCTGTAGCTCTGCATTCGGTGCATGTGCAGTTTTGTCTACCCTATCCTACGACCTACTCTTCTTCTACTGAGCTTGGTGTACACCATGAAAATGGTAAGCTTGCTCTCATTCATTTTCGCCACAGCAAGTGCAGGTTAATCTGCGTTCAACTCATTGCTCACTCTGTGTAAAAAACCACTCTTTTAGGTACGTCTTCGGAAGAGTGCGAAGCTGAAGAGATGTATGCCCAAGCAATGCATGACTCCATGAGAACGACCATCAGCGACTTGGAATCTCTTTTGCGAGTAAGTACATCGATAACCTCAAACATATATTCTTATGTGCAGCTCACCATAAGTCTTATTACTATACATATAAAATAACAGGAGATGCTGGGCGCCGAGTGTTGTGAATGGTCTCTCGTATTATCAACAGTTTTGCTCAAAGCTGACACAGTACTTCACCTGCTGTCTACACACCACCATCTCTGTCCAGACTTTGACGCAATGCTAGAAACGCACTCAAGGTACTAACCCTCTCTTTGAGTGAGAAAAATAATGTTAACAAACTCATTTTCTTCTGCCCTACAGCAAGGGATACAGGGATTTTTATCAAACTGTTAAAGAAAGACACTCATCTATGTGTACTCAGCTCACATGAAACTCTCTCCTCCTTTGCTGCTGAGGTGTGTGTTCGGAACAATAAATTTTATTGAGATCATCTGTTACGCACAGTACTGTAAAATGGCGGGATGGCAGCCAATTGGTTGTCTTGAAATGAAACGCAGGCAAAAAGTGTCCCTCTGGCCTGCACACCGCCATTCCTCGTAGACATCCGAGCACACTACAGCGACAAAATATCTCTACAGTACTGTGGCTTTTTTTCTCTTACAATGCGCAAGAAGATATACCCTGAAGCCCCAAGGAAGCAGAAAAGAAGCACTGCCAAGAGTCCTATGTACAACAGTGCTAAGAAAAAGAAGAAGGCTAAGGAGAAGTCGAAGAGAGATAAGCCGCTCAGAAGTAAGCTGCAAAAAAAGCAGGAGAAACTTGCTCGCATTGAACAGGAAACTGCAGCGTTGTGTAGCACAAACGACGTTACCAATTGGACTCCAGAGGTAGAAAGTTCTTCTATCTCTTGAAGCTGCTCAAGTCTAATACATCTCTACCTAGCAATTAGACACCTTGCGTGAAGGTATTGAGAGTGGCTCTCCTTCAGACAAGTTTTATTGGGAAAAGGTACACATGTGGTTTTAAGCAGCAATGCACCATTGTGCTCACCACATTTAGATTGCAAGGGCAGTTTCTGCTGTTTGTGGAGACAAGACCGCCAAGCAATGCTTTGATAAGTTTCATGAAACTACTCCCAGAGGTAAACGTGCAGATAGTGTGACAGCCTTGCTAAGAAACTCTGTGGCCAAGGGCAAACCAAGTTCAGAGAGGTACAAGGTTCTTAAGAGCCAAGACGATGTGTTTTTAGCCTCTCCTCCGGTGGAGGACAAAGCAGTAAAGGTGGACATGAGCTTCAGCGACGACGAACCTAAGTGGCTTAGCCAGGCGAGTAAATTTATTCGCCTTGCTCGTTAGTGCATCTATTTAAGCATCACTGTTCATTTGTAGGGGTCTTTGCTCATGAGAACTCCTTCACCTGAAAGCAACGTCCTGCAAGGAAGCCCCCAGGTACTGAAAGTTGTTGACAGAGAAGAAATTGAAAGCTACATTGGCCTTCTGGGGAAGAGAAGAAAGGGCAAAGAAAAGGTATGTACAGCACTGGTAATGATTATTGTTCATCTGTATCTCTACTAAGCCTCGCAACAGAAAACTGACCGACAGCGAAAAAAGACCACAAGAAGAAAGAAGAAGGGAAACGACCACACTGTGACAATTAAGGCTCACAGACTTGAAGGTTCTAGTTCGTGCTTTCTTCGCCAGTGAAGTTGTACACCCTCAGCAAGCTGTTGAAAGAGGCCACAATGCGACCATCGTCAAATTTCAATCCGCTGCAACCGGGCCTATGGGGGTGGGGTGGGTTGTTGCTTCTTTCTTGCAAAGAACCACCTAGCAACGAGTAAAGCCTCTTGCCTGTTTTAACATCCCAAACCTGCACACACACCATTGAATCCGAAGAAAGGAGTTAAGGCCGTCGTAAAATATCATTGAGCCTTGCTTGAATGTATCATTTGTTAACCTTGAGGGTGTTGTCTGCAGATCCTGAAACAATTTTATGGCCATCGAATTGACACATGTGCACCTTGCCGGTGTGGTCTGTCAGAGTGCGAAGATGCCTCCTTCGTGTAGAAAATAGCAATGATTAATAACCGATTATTCCACTCAATATATAGTTATAGGACATACGGGTACATACTTGGATTTATAGTCGTACACTGTCAAGTTGTTGCCACCATGTGAAGCGACAATGTAATTACCATCCTGAAGGGGAGAAGGGAAAAACAAATTGGTAAGGCCAAGTGCAAAAGTGCATCCTGTTGCTTATGTGTGTACGTACAGACTGTATGGAAGTGATTGGGCCCTGTCTGTAATCATTAGGGATCGTATGTGTGCAGGTTCCTGTTGCAACGTTCCAAGTTCGCAAACCTAAAATTATATTATTCCCATCACATTAGCAGAGTCACGAGAGGAACACAGGATGCAAGCATACATTACCTTGAGTATCGGAAGACAACAGTTCATTTGGACCGACGAGCTGGAAGCATGAAGGGATGTTTCCCACCAAATTATGGACACATGTACCAGTCCTTTGCAGCAAAAAACAACAAATGAATGAGAAACTTAAAGAATAGTAGGTGAAACGCGTAGGGTTAGGGTGCTAGAGTACGTACTTTAGATCCCACACGCGTATGCCGTCACCTGCTAAGGAGACCACGCGATCACCAGAGTAATCAATCTGCGTGATAGCTTGAGTGTGGCCTTGCAATGTTCTGACACCTCCACCAGTCCTCACATCCCAGACTTTGACCTGAAGCATTCAGATTGTGAAGGAGAGTGAGCACAACGTTCTTTGATGTTAAAATGTACAGAAGTGATGATAAGCACAGATCAACATTACCGTATTATCGTTGCCACCAGACAAAATATTTGCTTCATTGAATTGGAGACACCTGACTGCACCATTGTGGGCCATAGTGTTGGTGGCCGCGCCAGTGGAGCTATCCCAAACTCTATATGGAAGTTGATGATTATTCCTTACAAGCTTTACGGGTTCATTTGAGAGGTACGCAAAAAAGAAGAAGGAGGAGGATGGATCTTGCCTTACTGTGCTGTCATCAGCTCCCGATACAATCCTAATTTCATTAAATTGTACAGAATTGACAACGGATGTGTGGCCAGCAAGTGAGTGTAGGGGCTTCGCTTGATTTACGTTCCAAACCTAAGTTAACGGTACGATACAACACACAGTTATGATCTTATATATTCTATTTCGGAAGAGGAGGAGGAGGAGGAGGTGAAAGCAGTATTATATATATATACCTTGATGGTATTATCAGCTGAACCACTGACAACGTTGTTGCGGTAGTAATCGAAACAGCTGATGTAATTTCTGTGGCCACGCAAGGCCAGCATTTTAAAGTCACCTGCAACCATGAAATAACACAACACACACATATGTGCAATCAGTACTGATTGAAGGGAAACAGTTTCAGGAATTCTAAAGGACATACCTGGGCGACCAGATTCCCATCCTCTTTGCATTCTATGCCTCAACACAAAGGCGCGCTTCCAGTTGTTGTTGTACCTAGATACTTGTACAAAGGGAAAACGCTGTTTGCAGTGTTCTCTCCACAGCCAGCTATCATCTACAGGTTTGTTTGCGATATTTTAGTTTTTTGAAAAGATTATTGGATTCTGAAACTGGGCAATGTTAGTGTTTACCTGCGAGCTGTTTGAGCTGGTGGCATACGAGCCCGGTGCGGCTTAGATCAGAAGGTGGCAGAAGGCCAAGTACATCAACCAGTACCTCATCAGGAAGGGACAACCAAATAGACTTGAAGATGATGAGGGGGGGGGGAAAATCAGTTCGGTTGAAAGAACAGGACAAGGGAGGAAGCTTCTTACATCTTGCTCAATATCGAGTCCTTGAACCGTGTCCATGAGCTCCCCCTGTCGCTTGTATTGAGCAGCAAGTGCAACGAGACGCTCGTTGACGCCAGGCAAAGGCAGCCCAAACTCACGCCTGCAAAATGCACACAGAGGATTCTTCTTGTATATCTTCACACAACATTCCTGCAAGTTTTGTTATCATCATCAATCGCACATTTTCTCTGCATTTGAGATGTTGAGGTATGCATACCTTGCAGAAAGAGTGGCCACAATGCAGTGTGACAGGTTCATCAAACACCTCGAAACACACCCAACAGGTGACCTGATCCTCTAGTTCACCCAGTATACAGTCATCAATTTCCATCTTTAATTAACTGATTGAACTCGCTTTTACTCGAGGTTTGCGAGTTTTGCTTTTGCTCTTCAACCAACCCTACATTTTGAGCGGATTCGAATTCATAAACAAAAGAGGTGAAGGGCATTCCAAGAAGTCCAACAGCGTCAAACAGACTGACCGCCACGGAATAATCTAGAAAGAAACAGAAATGAAAGAGACRATCTCGAAAGATTCAGAAATTGCAGCAAAATTGTTTATTTTGRGAAGAAAACCAAACMAACYTCAATGCAACCTCTGCTGAAGCTGCTTTTCTTCTCTTCCCTTGTCTTCCCGCTGTGCTCGGCTMATCTTGACTCATCTTGGTTACTCATAGTGGGAGATGTGACGCACCACTCTGCCAGAGTCTTGTACGAGGCAGGTAACCCAAATCGGCAATGTGTCTCTGTCTGCCTCGGGGACACCATGGTTAACTTTTCTCCTCGCAGATCTTGCCACCACACGAGGAACTTCTGATCACAGCATCTCTTTTTGAGGAGCCTGCCCACTTGCTGTCCACCAACTTGAGGTAACCCCCGTCTTCATTTCAGCTCAAACGATTTTGCTAACTGTATTTTTTTTAATGCAGTGTGAAAGCAGATAACAGAGCAAAAGTCTTGGTGCTGCAAGACCTAAAAGAAGATCAAAAGTTCTCTTTCTCTCATGTGTGTGTTGTGTGTGTGTGTGTGTAAATTCTAAACTCTTTAATTTTCTTGCTTTGATAGATATTCTCTTTATTTCAATGAGCACGAGCATGTAAGCTTTCGTACTTTTCCTTCTCCTGATTCTGGCAAGGTAAGGCCATAGCTTTTCTGTTGTGAAGATATATAACAAAGTTGAACATATTTATTGTGCAGAGAGAACGTCTCACAGTGATAATGCTCTCTTGTGATCGATATTTTGAAGACCACGATTCTGAAATGTGGCAGCAGTTGCTCAACAGACAAGGTATTAACAAGAGCCTCACATCAATATGCAACTGTGCTGACTGAAAAACATGGCAAGAACAGCAGAAAGAGACATTGTCATCCATGGAGGCGACCAAATATATGCGGATAGGGTATTGGATGCCTACAAAGCCCGAATTGAGTCCAGGCGTCAGCAGCAGCTGCACACGGACCAGACAGAACAGCTGAACGATTATAACTGGTTACTTGAGCAATATCGTACCATCTACAGAATCACGTTTGGTCAGCCTCATGTGCAGGCGCTGCTTAGGCATTCGGTCAACTGGATGACCATGGATGACCATGGCAATTATCTCTATCCCCAATACTATGTATATTACTATTGCTAACACGATTATTTATATTGGTTTATTGTGATAACAGATATCTTCAACAATTGTGATTATGATTATATCGTTGCGGATTCTGCAGGACAATTGGTTTTCAATGTACTGTTTCCCTTTTCACACTGTGTCCACAGTTTTCGTTTTCGTTCTTATCGCTTTTCACATGAAATACCTTAGGCGGGATTGAGGGCATTCTACGAGTACCAGTATCAATTAATGGCTGACATACCTCCAGAGAGCCCACAAGAGGACAGCGACATTAAAACAGAGGTATAAGTTAAATCCCCTGAATTATTCTTCATCCTGTCAAAGAACCTTTCTGATATGTATATTTGCAATAGAGCAATTTAGGGCAAAGAAACGTAAGAATAGATTTTATGAGAAGAGTAGGGACGAACGTAGGCTTTGTTTTTGCAGATCTAAGGTTGTACAGAAGCTTCTTCAACGATGCTGTGCATCCAATGATTGGCACAACACCATTAGAAGACTTTAAGAAGAGAATTACAGCGCTAGGAGAAGATGAGAAAATCAAACATATTTTTGTAGTTACCTCCGTGCCCTTGCTGTTCATCACACGATTCCTTGCTAAAATTGCTTACTTGGCTGAAAAGGTTTCCTAGTTACCACCTTCTCTGTTGAAATAATTAACATTCACTCAGTTACTTTTTTATCACAACAGGAAAAGTACCCCACATATGATACTCACATCAATGATACACTTGATATCTTAGAAGTAATGCGGCCATACCACCATAAGATTAAGCTGCTTGCTGGAGACATACACCAAGCAAGTCTACCACTCTCCCACGATGTTGCCTCCGAGCTGTTTAATAACCCAAGAATGTCTCTATTCTTTCAGTTTGTGCTGAGTGATATTTGCCACGTGGAAGGCCAGTGCCTGCCTCAAATGATTGCAAGCGGGATGTCCAACGGTATCTATTATATTACTACTTTAATCACTACATTGACCTTCAATACATTGTCGCAATCAACTGAACTTAATATCATATTTCATTGGGTCGGTAGGTTCGTCAGTGATCGAGAGCACTAAGCTGTACTTATATTACCTGATCGGTCGCCATTTCTCCAGCCATGAGCTTGGACCCTGGAGAGTGGATATAAGCCAACAAATCTTATACAGAAACTACGGTACCCCCCCCCCAATATCCTTCATCTCACTTAACACCACCACCACAAAACTGCTGACGCTGTGATCTACAGGAGTTATCACCATCGAAGGGGACAAATATCAGTGGAAAGGCGAATTTCCAGAGCATATACCCACCACGCATGCCTTGCTTTCAGTGCTCTTTGACTCCTTATCAACGCTGCTGAAGGTAGCTCTGGCACTTCTTTTGGGCTTCTTACTAATGAAGAAAATAATAAACCACCAGCATGCTACTTAAAATTTTACACAAAACATGCTCAGATCTTGGTACCATATATTGTGAACTTGTATAATTACATGTGGAGGTCTTTTCTGAAGAAGAAGAAGAAGAAGAACGATTCTTTCTCTTTTCTTTTTTTTCCCCATCTAGTGTGTTAAATAATTTACTGCTGTTGCTCCTTATCTTTCTTCGGCGCACCAGAAGAGAGGCTGGCTGATCCCAGGTCTGTCGGCTTTTTGATCCTCACCGTTCGAGCTTTTCCTCCAGTAGGACCTCCTCCTGCCCCCGATTTTGCACCGACCGAAGGGGCCCTCTGAGGCCTGCCTCCTTCCTCTTCCTGACGTTGCTGCTGCTGCTTGCCACAGGAAGTGTCCTGGGTACCTCTCTCCTGCTGTTTATCCACCTGCTGCTGGAGATTAGCTGACTCCTCTCCTCCTTTTCCACCGTCTAGTTGGTGGGGCCTTTGTTGTTGTTGAGATGCAATGGAGCACGAGGCGCCTGCAGGAGCGGTTGAGCTTCTTCGCAAAGTTATAGGTGAGGCCGGGGGTGATGAAGAAACTGCTGCA
>CDFI01107091.1:0-12516 GCA_000826405.1 Acanthamoeba divionensis | reverse complement strand
CCACTACACCACTACACCACTACACCACTACACCACTACACCACTACACCACTACACCACACAGTATGATACTAACCGACTAGGGCAAATGCGCTGGCGACGGTGGCTCCATGAAGAAGATAGAGAGAACGACGACGTGGGCCAGGATCAGCATAAATAGCCACCACTGGCACAGTTATGCACATCACTACCCATCGTACCAGTTCCTCTGTTAAAGAGACTTGAGAAAAAGAAACACACATACGAATATTTAGATCCACAAGTCCCTTATGAAGTCAGGCAAGGAAGGGTGGCCTACTTGAAAGGAGGGCATCAAGGAAAGTGAAGAGGGCAGGCCAGGAAGGCATGTATGGCAGAGTAAAGGCGTGCGCCAGACCATGGCGTATGGCGTCTTGGAGCGGAGCCAAGGGCAGTAGCAGAGCTACAGCGGCTGCTGAAAGAAAGCCAGGTACAAAGGACAACAGTCCCACTCCCGACATACCTCCCACAAAGTCGGCAAGCGCGTGGTAATGCCTCAACAGCGGCCATGCTGGGATGAAAGAGAGAGAAAGCAGAGAGAGAGCAGAGGATAAGTATTTTCAACAGAATATGGACAGAGCGGATGGAGAGGGCTAGAAGGCAGTACCTGGCAAGACAGCAGTAAAGAGAAGCAGCGACCATCGAAGAGTAGGAGCAGTGCGAAGGTATGGCTGTGTGGTGGGGGAAGCGCCCAGAGAGGTGGCAGACGAATTGAAGGTTAAATCTACAAGAGCGGAGCCGCGCTGGCCTTCTCCAACTGTATTTAGTTCTCCTCTATTGTCTATAACCAGAAAATAGGTAGCATCCTCCGCAAGCTTAATGCGTGCTTTGGCATGCCTTGTGCTCTGCTTGGAGCCCTCATCAATGAACTTCCACCAGTCAGTAGACCACGATTTGGAAGTATATCTTCGAAAATTGTCCTTTGGATTTGCAATTGGTGTTCAGTTTTTACAACATTTTATATATTAACGAGTATTCTAACCCACCTCACTCATCAAGAAAACGTCTACATTGGGCCCTTGCAATACTCGCACGAGATAGTCGATTGTGGCAGGTGCTTTAATCGTAATGAAGATGTATTCATCTTCATTAATTACGATACGGGTGGCACCTGGGATTGATTCTGCAGTTGGGCTTAGAGCTCCATTTTGTTCGTGTGAGCAACGAAGTAGGATTGCGAAGAAGAGGAAGAAGAGGACAGAGCGCATCTGCGCATTTGGACATTGCAATGCAGTAAAATCTTCGCCGTTCGTTTCTTAGAACTGTATATAAAATTTCTGTAACTATCTAGAAAAGACACGCAGCAACCTTGATGGAGATTTTTCCAATTTCCTGGAACCAGTTTGTGCAGACAGAACGCGTTCACGTTATGTCTACAAGGTCTAATTTGACTGTAGTTGTCGCATTTTTGTATTCTTTTTCTCCCAGTAAACACAAAATTTCAATATTTCATTTTCACAATCAGACCTAAAATTGTTGTGAAATTTAAATTCACAACAATTTACTAAGTGGGGACAATATTTAAATAGACTTAGAAGATATATTGATTGTTTTGTGTTCTAAACCAAACCAAAAATTTGTACAACAAATGCAGGTCGCTCTACACAATTGAAGCATCTCCATCTGCAGGATTATACTCCTTATTGTGATGGGCTTTGGAGTGGAATACAGCAGGGATCTGCGCAAAGGTGCCCCTATGGTAATCCTGAAAGGCTTGCTCTATCTCTTTCTCCGTGTTCATCACAAACGGACCATGCCTAATCAAGAAAAGAGAGATTGATAAAGTCAGCAAGAAGAAAATCAACATGTGAAGAAGATGATGATGATGATGAAGAAGAAGAAAAGGAAGGCAGTACGGACCGAGCAATAGGTTCATTTAAGGGAGTGCCTGCCAATAACATGAAACGAACTCCTTCTTGTGTGGTGGCAGTGAAAGTTGTGGCCGTACCATCCAGAATGAGTGCGAGCCCAGGTGTGCCCTTCTTCTTTGATGCACCAAATAGGCCTTCTCCTCTATACACATAGACAAATGCGCTCATGTCCCTGCACAAAAGAGCACACAACCAAATTAGTTTATCAACCATTAAAGATGAGGAACTGGGTTTTTAGAGAGAGATGTATAGGTAACCCTACGTTGGAATGTCATGTGTGACCACTGCTCCAGCTTCTGCTTGCACATCGAGAACATGAATGGGGACTCTTGTGCTAACCACTGCCTGCAATGCGATTGAAGAATTAACACTTCCTATTGAAAAGAAAGAGAGAAAAGCAAAAGCTTACCTTATGGCCAAGGGCCTCCCCAGCAATCACTTTGATGATGAACTTGTCTCCCTTCACGACTGGTATCTGATCTTTGGCCACATCTTGATAACCAGGTGCAATCATCTTATCTTTCTTAGGCAAGTTCACCCAAATCTGTTGTAAGTTATTTAGAATACTTATTTGAAGAGTTAGTTTGAAATCAAGAAGAGTATACCTGAAATCCTTCCATGGTTCCGCCATTCTTTATCATAGCCTCAGAGGGTCCTTCGTCGTGAATCACTCCGCTTCCAGCAGTCATCCACTGAACATCACCAGCTCTAAGCGCGCCCTTGTTGCCCATTGAATCCTTGTGCTGGTTCTCTCCTTGCAAAAGGTATGTTACAGTTTCAAACCTGAGAAATGCAAAGAATACTAGTGAGAAGAACTGAATAAAACGAATGGTGCTTCTCGTTTTAACTCTTCACTGAAGATGAACTCTCACCCGCGATGAGGGTGCCATGGTGCCCCTACTGCTTCACCTGGCTTGTAGGTAATCGGACCAAAATGGTCCAACATCAAGAAAGGGTCAACTTGGTCGCACTGTCTGGTAGGAAATGGCCTGTAGCACAGTAAAAGGGTGAAAGCAGAGTTGAAATGCACGAGCCCAGTTAGCCAAAGATGTTTTTTTTGAAGGAAGATGGCCAAGCTTCGTACCTTGTGACAGGGAAGCCAGCACCCTCTTTGGTGGCGATGGATTTGATGATCCTATCAACATCGCGTTCAGCTGCCTATTGTTTGTGGAGAACAAGTTAGCCAAGTCAGAAGCTGGTGCCCCTTAGATGTTTTTACCCTTGCACTAGAGTAAAATCGTGAGGTTGCAGTAGTGAGACCCAGCATCAAGCATAGTGGTGCTGCCCAAAGTGAGAGCATCACTGCAGATGCTGGTCTGAACCAACTTCGGGCGGAAAGGGGCTGGTGGAGGCGTACCTGTGCGTGCATTTCTTTTTTGGTTGGTAGGACGGTGGCTAAGGGGTGAGCAGAAAAAAAACAAGTTCACAACAACAAAGTAGTAGTTGATATCCTCTGTCTCTTGAATGATCTTGTAGAGTGGTTGAAGAGAACCTACAATGGCGAACGGCTTTTTATTGGGTTGACCATTGAACCCCCCCCCCTAACGGGAAGCTTCCAGAAAGGCCGGGAATGTATTACATAAATGTATTAATTCGGCGATAAATATAATTTAATATCAGAGCTTTCCTTTTTCAAATTTTTTTAATCGAATTAAATTTCTCCGCTAGCCAATTGAAAATTGTTTCAATAAAATCACCACCACTGGAATACTCTCCGGGTAACCAAACAAGGAAGATACCGAGCAAACATTTAAAACCAATAAAAAATCAACACTTTAAATGATACACACCAATCGGGTGATAAAAATATTTCCGCCAGTGAAAAAACCAGTAAGTGCCGGCTAATATCACGGGGGAGTTACCTTACGGCGAAGTAATCTATTTGCTGATTGGCGGATACATATTTACAAGAAGGCCATCGGGCAGTTATTTTTTTTATAGCAGATTAGTTGTTGATAGGCGGCCGCCGATAAATAGCATAGTCTTCTCTCTCTCTTGGGTGTACCTTGTTCCTTCCTTCAGTCCTTCCATCCATCCAGCGTCCGACACGCACCCACTACTGCTACTGTAAACCGCCTCCATAAAGCTATGAATGTCCTATCGGCTCTCCTGTTGCAAGTGGAGGCTCTTCGTAAGGATGAAGCTGAGAGTGCCCTTCGCTCTGGCAGAGATTCCAAACTCAACTCGAGCGGCGGTTCCCGCCCTGACTACAGACTGTCAGTCTCCTTTTTGGTAAATCCATCAGAACCATCGCCTGCCAAGATCAATAATCCACCAAGTGAGTGCATAGTAGCAGCGGCTGGCAACAAAAGAAAAGCATGTGCTTCAGAGTGTGCTATTAACAACAAGACGAATGTTCCTATTGTTGTGAAAAAACTCAAGACCGAGTCAGCAGAACAGACCCAAAGCTGCCCTCAACTACTTTCGCTCCCACAGGGCCACATAGACGACCAACAACACACACACTTGGTGCTTAAGCTTTGGAACAAGCAGCAACAAGTTCAGAAGATCCAATACCTGTACAAGAAGAAGCTGGAGGATAACCTTGCCAGGGCCAAAGCCAAGCGCCAGCGAAGAGAGAAAGTAGGATCAAAGGCCATTCCCAACGACAGCACAAACGAAGCAAATGAGACAGTCCCCAGTCCTTCCAAGCGAATTGTATCTCCCCAAATAATCTTGTCACTGGTCAAAGAATGGGTCCGTGAAGCAAGGAAGATTCAATTTCCTCCTGTGAACGACAAGAGAAGAAGAAAGATTTCACTTGAACAGGCCTACGTGCTCGAGAAGCTCTTTGCCCTGGAGCCTTTCCCCACCCTTGAAGTGAAAAAATGTGTGGCCACAAGCATGGACATGTGTGAACGATCGATCACTGTTTGGTTCCAGAACAAGAGGGCCAGGCTCAAAAGGCTCGAGGAGATTCATCCGATTGAGAAGAAAGAAAAAGAAGAGATCACCTTCCACAACTTGACCGTGGGAAACGATGGAAAGCTTGAGGTCATGATGATGCCCGAGTTTCGTGTGTAAAAAAAAAAGAAACCCTCATTAATTGTAAATAAAGCCATTTGTTGAATTGATGATTGCATTGTAACGTTTTAAAAAGTTTCTTAAAGTTTCTTAAAAAAAAGGTCACATCTCAATTTCTCTTTTTATCAATTGGTTTTAATGGGCATTTTTTTTAAGACTTTGTCTAAAATCCAATGGATACTCTCCTCTCCTGAAACCGAGCCTTCCATTTCTCAATCTTAAAAAGTGTCAACGAACAAGTACATGTACATGTACAATTTTTTTGTTGATCATTAAGGAGATTAATACCCTGAAAAGTGTGAATGTACAATGGAAAGAATGTGACACTAATGATGGTTATTATAATTATAAAATAACAGACAAGTAAAACTACATATCTCTATTGAAACCAGCGTTCCCAACACACAAACAGTAATCAAGGATGGATTACTGGAAGTGGGGAGCAGATGAGTGACTGCTTTGTGCTCCTTTATCAATATTTTGCAGCACGTTGGAGGAGAAAGTGAAATACTTTGGAACATGTGGCAAGGGGCACATGTGCCAGATTAATGCCAATGATTACACGGTGCCAGAACAAAAAATAACATCACAGCCCACCTCCATTGGAGGACAATTTGCCAGCCAATCGGAAGTCCGCCTTTTAAACGCGAAAAATTGTTCATTGGCTCATAATATTTCTGATTCCTTTAATCTTCTTTTTTTTGCGGCGTAAGGACAAAATGGAGATCCACTAACCAAAAACCCTATTGCAACTCAAGGCCAGTAAGAGTATGTGTTCACACACAGAGGAAACGTAAATTCAGTTGTCAAAAAGTCCTCTCTTGATTCTTCCCACAAATATTTAGTGTCACCCTGACTCTACGTGCAGAGAGCAGCCACCATGAACATTGCATCACTGCTGAGTTTTCATCACACAAAGACCCTTCCCAAAGATTCTCAGGCCGAGGTTCACATCAGCAGTAGCAGAGAGGAATGTGCTGACCACAGACTGTCAGTATCCTTTTTGGTAAATCCATCCCCAGCTCAAGAACCATCGCCTGCCAATCCACCCAGTGAGTGCCCAGCAACATCTGGCAACAAAAGAAAGGCCTGTGTTACAAGCGAGCATACCTTGAAGAGCATCAACAAAGAATGTTTTCCATTAACGAAGAAACTCAAGACCGTATCAGAGGAACATGCCCTAAGATGTGCTCAGGATCCTTTGCAAGGCCTGTTGGAGGAACATCACACAGAATTGGTGCTGAGGCTTTGGCACAAGCAACGAGAGGCGCAGAAGATTCAGTACCTGTACAAAAAGAAACTAGAAGAAGACTTCGCCAAAGCCAAGCAACTGCAAACAAAACTGGGACCAAAGACTATCCCCAACAATAACACACACGAGGTCATTGAGAACGCAATTCCCTGCCCTCAAAAGAGAATTGATTCTCCTCAAGGACTCGTCTCACTGGTGGAAGAATGGGTCTGCGAAGCAAGCAGGATTGAGTTCCCCCTGGCAATTGACAAGAGAAGAAGAAAGATTTCAGTGGAGCAGGCCCATGTGTTAGAGAAATTCTTTGCTTTGGCGCCCTTCCCCACCCTGGAGGCGAAGATATGCGTGGCCAACTGCTTGGGCATATCTGAAAGATCAATTGCTGTTTGGTTCCAGAACAAGAGGGCCAGACTCAAGAAGCTGGAAGAGAATTATCCCAAGAGGAGGAAATCAAAAGAAGAGATCACTTTCCACAACTTGACTGTGGGAGATGACGGAAAGCTTGAGGTCATGCCTCACTTTTTCTTGTAAACAAATACCAAAACAAAAGCATTAATTGTTGCTTTGCTGTAAAATAAACCTTCTTTTCATAACAAGAGAAGAACAAAAGCTCTCCCAAGAACCTGGATTCATCATCTTTAGTATCATATCATAAGGATGTGCCACATTTATCTCCTACACCACAAATTGACTCGTGTCGATAATTGCCGCAAATGAAAAACTGCCAATACCGAAATTTTTAAAGGAAATTCCGCACAACTCTTCCAATTGTTTTCATTCTTAGAAAATGTCAACAGTTTCTTCGAACCAACACAAATCAAGTCACCCAAAATTCCATAAAATCCAATTTCAATTAATATCCGAATGACGATTGGTGGAAACCGTTCGTTCGACTGAACGGCGCTTCTTCAGCTCTTTGGTTTCATGCTGGCCCGAGGAAGCTGCTAAGAGTCTTCACCATGAGAAGAGCAGTACAAGTAAGCCGACTCTGCGTCCGCCTCAGTACCATTCAACAATTGTGTTCTGTCCTGTTCGTAAAACACCCCCACCCATCGTCCCCAACCGTCTTGCTGACTCCATTCAACTCTTTGCCATTATCTCTGACACTTACGAACAAAAGAGATGTATCACTACAGCCCACAACAGCAACAAGGAGGATTCTACAACTCTGATGGCTCTGGAACAGCGGCAGCTGCAGCAGCAGCAGCAACCTCAACAACTACCACCACAAGCACAGAAATGTGTGGTGTACCCATCTTCGTGCCTGCCCTGCAACAAGGCCCAAGGTGCTTCAAGTTGCAGCAAGTGCTAGGCAGCCTGACTGGCAACATGATTGCCTACGACGAGGCTGGCAGGGAGGCCTACAAGTTCAGGGGCAAGTGGGTCAGCGCCCTGGACTCTGTCAAAATTGAGCAAAGTTGCACTGGCGTGACCGTCGGCACCATCAGAGAGAGGGCCTCTGTGAATAAGCTCATCAACAGGCCCAAATATGAGATACTCACTGCCAATTCGTCAATCAGGCTGAGGAGGGACGTCATCGCTTTCATCAAGGACAACTTCACCATGAATGTCGACCAGGGCGACAGAAGAACCAAGGTCCATGTCACGGGCAACTTGACTTCATGGAACTGGACCTTCAATGTAGACGGGGAGTGCGTGGCAGTGGTACGCAAGAAGTTCCTCAACTTGACAGACACATATGAGGTGGAGGTCAAGTGCCCCTGGTTGATGGAACCACTGCTGGTGCTGGCCATGGCCGTAGTGATTGACAGGGTGTGCTATGGAGAGCTCACTCTGAAAGGTTTCGTCAATGTCAGCGCTCATCTGCCACAGAACCCCTTCGCCCGATTCCCTATTTCTCACGCCCAGTGGTAGCTAAGTGCACTTTCTTTGCTTCTTGGTAATTAATGTTGTGAATAATATAATGATAATTAAAGGACATTAAAGTAATTTAATATACCTGAGATCAGAGTCTAGTGTATGGTCTTTTTTTTCCCAACTCCCCATGTAGTTGAAACATTGTTTCTGTTAAAGTTAAGAAGTTACAACAAAAATGGGTGAATGGTGTAAAAACATGTGTTGTCAGAAAATTAATATAAATAAATAATAAGCAAAAGTTATAAATGTGTGTATGTATGTATGTATACGTATTATGTACATCTCTCTCTGTGTGTGTTAGTCCCTGAGCTCAGTCCATAGACTTGCATCATGCAAAATTCCTCTTCTGATAAGCAGGAGACGTTTGCCTGCATTCAGACCAGCTGTTTAAACATGTCAGACTCCTGCTGGTGGTCGTCGTCGTCATCATCAACAACCTGCGAATTGGTGGCACGCTTCTTGGGGAACTTCAGAGGCAAGCGCGACGAGGAGGCCAACATCACTTGTGTGCCCGCCAGTAGAACATAGCAAGTCATGTAACTCATCACCATCGCTCCCACAACTACCACCACCTGTTAAATGAGTACAATATATATTGTATTGTGTTAGCAGTGTTTTACATAGAATTGTTTTGAAGCTTCTTCTGTTTGTTTTTGATCAACTCTTAAACTTACAAGTTTTTGGGTCCAAGAAAACAGGAAGTAAAGGGCCCAGTTGCTATTATTTACAGCAAGACCTAGCAAGTGCTGCAATGCAACATTTTTTTTTTGTATGAGAGTGAGAACTGAGTTCTCTTGTGGGAGAAAAGAAAGGGGACAGCAATGGAGAAAGCGCAATTCATACCACCCATAGAGGATGAACAAAGAACAGAAGGCCCTTGCAATCATAAACAAATTGTTCTGCCCAACTGCACATAAGCACACACAAGGCAGATAGGAATGTTAAGAAATGGAAACTTATTTGAGTGTCTTTGGAATGGACATGTTATAACGTACGAAGATGTGGGATTGTTGCCCAAGTGCTTTACAATGTTGATGAAGTAAAGAATCCAATGAAAGCTGCTAAGCCTAATGTTACCAAATAAAAGAATGATCAAATTAAGGCCAGCAAATTATTGAGGGAGATTAAGTGTTACATGGATAGAAGGCGATCAGAAGCAGTCTTATATGTAACGAGCCCTGCAGGCAACTGCATCAATTGGTTCACAGAGGGAACTAATGGCTTCCACGAAAGCAGGATCAGTATGCTCAATACGACCACTACCATGTTACCACGAGGGTAGCAAGGCAACTGATCCTCTTGCAAGACCCAGAAGAATCCCATAAGATAGAATCCAGTGCACCATAGAAAGGAAAAGAAGAATTGGCCTATTAAGTTGCTCAGCTGCGGGTCCAGAAGGATGAACTCATAGAAGAGAGAGGTAGGTGGATCAAAGTCTTCCGTGGAGAGAATATCTACAGCCATCATTACGAGAGTAACCCCAAACAGGATAGAGCCAATAGAGAGCAGAGGCAGGTTGATGTGGAAGTGTTTGTTTGGCTTACGGGTCTGCTCTTCGTGCTGAGGTTCAGAGAGCAGGAATAGAGTGCTTGGAATGACATAAATGAACATAATGCCTGTGTTGATGAGGAAGGAACTGAAGTACTGATTTGCCCAGACCATCCATATACAAGGCAAGAGTGTGGAAGCAGGGATCATCCATGGGGATTCCATCTCTGAGCAAGTAACCATCAGCGTCTTGATATTCCACTTTACGGATTCCAACAACAACAGCGTATTGTTATCATGCTGTTCTCTGGTATTATTCCTTCCATAAACATGTAGCAATCCAAACAGCACAACAATTATACTGAGAAAGAACAAGCCTAATGGCATCCCCAGCCAGCAAAATATCCACAGTAGGGGAGATATCAGGACCGTTGCTACAGCCAAAGAAGAGTTCTGATGAGAAGGTAAGTCACAATTGAGCAAAATGAAGATATTACATGTATTATCAGAATTCAAGTCATGAGAAAAGGAGAGGAGAGCGAGGTACCTCTGAAATGGAAGAAAGGGAGACATGTGAAGAAGCCTTCTTTGTCTTTATCTCACTCCAGTTTGTTAGAAGATAGAAGAGGGGCAGGTGAACAGTCCAGAGGATAAAGACAAAAGGCATATAGTAAAACATGTGGCTGCTGGCCTTTGTCAGCACATAAACGGTGGCTTGCTCCACCAGTTCCTCTTCTTCATTTGCAAACAGCATGATGACCAAGTACAACAGCAGAGAACTAAATATGAAGGCCAGCAGATAGACAAACACATTCTGTTTGAGTTGCAGTACCAAGAGAGCCCCCCGTTTGTTGACGCCCTGACTCGTCAAGATCTTGCCGTCTTTGATAGAGAGAGCTGCTTTCCATCCAACATAAATGAAGAAAGCTGGCAATCCAATTTGTTGGATTACACACTGCAAGCCAAGAACTTCCTCCTTTGGAAGAAAAGATACAGAGAAGAAGAGCAAGAATGAATGATGCATGCAAGATGAAGCATGAGTGCACCGTTGTCATTATTTTTTGAGAAGGGGTGGGTGGATTGGTACCGTGGCTTCGTTGATATACTTTCTGTCATCTTCCTCTTGGGGTGCTATTGAAAACCAATTGCTGCGGCCGTCGAAGGGCGCAAGGCAGTGATAGAAGCAAAGCATGTGAACGAAAATCACAAGCAGAGTCTCCATGTACATCCTGCTGCCGACGCGTCCCAAGCCATCGCAGTGCATCATCAACAACAGCAATCCAGATCAATATATTTTGCATCTGTGAGATGTCGATTGACTGTGCTTCCCCCTGGTGGGGGGGGGGTGAAGTTGTTTCCGCAAAAATTCGTCCAACTTGCACATGCCCTGCTCCACATAATAGACTTTGTATCCAAGCTGTGTAGTGCTTCAGTTTGTTGCAAATAGACATATGTGTTTGGGAGTGAACAACAAGCCACGTTGATGGATAGATAGATACCTACAAAGAGAAAAGACAGCAACATTCTCACGACCAAACGTTGTTGTAAGCCAATTTTTGGAGTGTTGCAAGAAGGCAAGAAGGCTCAGCCATGTATGGACGTCTGACTCAGGAGCAGCTAAGAGAGTTCTGGAAATCACCAGAGGTGGGTTATGCAGTTGGATTATTCTCTATTGGCAAAATGTGTCACCAGATGGTTGTAACAATGGCCATTGTTGTGCAACACTCTTTGGACATCAGGGTAAGTTCTTTGAAATTTTATTGGCCCTATCGGACTTGACAGGAATAATAATAATTTTCTTGGAAAAATTTGGCAGAGCCCTTTTGGCGCCCATTTTTGCCTGCAGTTGCGCTCTCTTGTATCTTGTGTGTAATTCCACCACCCTCATCCCAAATGGCTTCGTTGCAGCTCCCCAAAATAACTCGTGTGGCCGCCAAGTCAGCAATGGCTGGCCGCTTTTATCAGGTTGAAGGCTTCAAGGACCCCTTTCCTTCCGTTACGACCGTCCTGGATGTTATCAACCGACCTCATTTGCAGAATTGGGCCAAAACACAAGCTCTCCAAGCTGTCCGTTCGAGCATTCTTGCATCACCAGGCGGGGCTGCATCTATTGGAGATGACCAAACGCCTGAAGAGTGGATTGACGGTATAATTAAAACTGCAGACGCTAATCCATCTCAAACGAAAGCTATAGCTGCTGATTTTGGAACACAGACGCACACGATAATAGAGAAGTTGTTGAATGGGGAGAGTCCAAATATTCCAGAGCGGTACATTCACATAGTGAAGAATTTCAAATCTTTCCAGGAGAAGTCAGGATTTGTGATTAAGGAGACAGAGAAAATGGTTTTCTCTGCAAAGCATCAATATGCTGGGGCTTTGGACGCCATTGCTACATATGAAGAAGACGGCAAACGCAAGCTCATCGCCGTAGACTGGAAGACCTCCAATGCTCTCTATTCGGGTACCATTTACTTTCTGTTCTCTGCTCTCTTCACCATTTCTATTCCCTCTGCTCTCTCTGGCTCTCAAGGTTAATGGCAACTAATCATCATCTCTGCTTGGCTCTATGGTCTATGGTTTCACACACATATCTCATTTTGGTGTCATGTTCTGAACAGAGTACGCTCTGCAAGTGGCGGCCTATGCGCGTGCATATGAGGAGATGACAGGCGAAACTGTAGATGAGGGCTGGGTCGTGCGGTTGGACAAGTACAAACCCAAGTTCGAAGCAAAACGGGTAAAGGATCTTGACCAGTGCTTCGACTCTTTCCTTTGTTCTTTACGACTATGGAGGCATGTCAAGCAGAACCTCTTCAGCAATGGCATGCGGTGATGATGACTTGAAATCACCAAACACATAGGAAAATCAGGTGCTCCCTGTCTCTCTTCTTGTGTATTTGTTGTCTCTTTTTTAACCTTTTAAATGAAAAAGAGAGACATCATGAGGACTAGTCGTCAACGATTTGTATATGATACAATAATAGT
>CDFI01107090.1:0-15725 GCA_000826405.1 Acanthamoeba divionensis | reverse complement strand
AACAAAACATCCTTCGGTACCGGTCTGCCAGAGCCACCAAGAGGAGAAGAAGGCTGCAAGAAAACAAATTTGCACAGGAAGAGAAGAAGGTCGCTCTTGTCCTGGCGCAAATCAGTCAGGTCTTAAACTTCCAAATGAGGGCGAAGGCCTTTCAGAAGGCAAGAGAAGAGATTACATCTGCCTCACCAGCGGAGAAGAAGGACGAAGAAGTTGAGTTCGAACAGTGCGATCGCCACAGCGAGGTCGAAGAAGATGAAACTTGGTGTCTGGGCCTTGACAGTCACCAGGATGCTGATGAATCTTCAACAACAACTACGAGCCTCCTCCAGGAGAAGGTCGATGGCATCGACATCGGATACTGGTATCGACACGAAACCCAGTCGGCCATCAGAAAGAGGAAGCAGCCAGAAGATGACGAAAAAAAGGAAGAAGTAGAAGTAGTAGAAGATGAAAAAGTTGATTTGTTGGAGGAAGATGTGGAACAACAACAACAACCCAGATGTCTACTGACAATGGATGTATCATACGTGCTCGATCCAGACTTCGGCTCCCCTGGACAGGACAGCGAGGACGACCAGACCGAATACAGAATGGCCTCAAGCTGCGACGGCGATCAGGACCGGCTGCCCTGTGCTGGCTGCCCCTGGGAGATGGTAGGAGAGAGGCAGGACCTCGGCGATGAACACATGATCATGAGCTTCTTCAACTAAAGATGTTGGTGTTTTTTTTTGGTGTTAGTGTGTAGGTGTGTTAGGAGCCCCAAGGTGTGTATATATTGCGTGTTTAAATAACAATGATAATAAATGTTGTGTGATGTAAGCAGCTGGTTTCGGTGTCAGTGAGATAATTCAATTTTGTGGCCGCAACAATATAATGTTTGTAATGTTCGCACACGATGTTTTAAAAACAGGCCAGTTGTAGTGTCCATATATGGAAAGAGCCGCATCTCGTAGCCCTGGGCACAGAAAAAAAAAATTTCCCGCGAGTTCAAAAAAAGTCTCTGAGCTGCCGCGGCTTCGTGCTTTGGTGGTGGTGGCAACTTTTCCACCCTCGAGGCTCTCTTGCTCAGCAGATGAGGAATGGGAGCTCCAAGAGTTCTTGTTGACTATCAACCAGTAATAATCCATCTCTCCGTGTTAAACTGCACCTTTATCCTACTCGTAGTAGGGACCATATCTTTCCTTTTAAAAAAAATAATGAAGCAACCAGGTGTATGTGTAGTGGCATAGGAACAAGTGCTAAATACAAGATGGTCAATGTATTAATGGCAAATTACAACTATATTTACAATTCATATTACTCTCTGTTGTGCGTGGTGTGACAACTGCGTCTGCGTTCAACTCCATGCGTACTCCTTGTGAAGAAGAGTCTCCTTGTTGTGGGAAGTCAAAGTGGCCCTCAGGACGGCTCTGTTGAACTCAACATAGTTGTCAATGTAAATGTGGTGACCAGACTGCGGTATCACGACGAGGTCCACCTGGTTCTTCATCCTCTGTGCTGCATCCACAGCTGCTCTTTTGTCCATCCATGAGTTCTGTTTAAGAAGAAGAAGAAAAGTACAATCAGCCACATGTTTTCATGCTCTGCTCTCTCTGATCTTCTGATCACACACATACACAACACACACACACGAGAGAGAGAGAGAGAGAGAGAGAAGAGAAGAGATATGAAGGCGCCGTCAAGTAGCCGTTACCTCTCCATATAGGAAAGTGACTGGTATGTCTTGATACAGGTCGTGCAAACGGTCTATAAGAGGTCTGGCGGCCCAGGCAAGCGTCATAGTCATTTTGCTGAACGCCAGTTCACCTGTCGCTGGTGTCTGGGCGTTGGAATGATATATATACTGGATGACCAAAGGGATGTCACCGCTTTTCTTCTCCTTAGTTTGTTGTTGTGGAACATCGTCTAACATGGATGAATCAACTTGAACGGGCTCGTTTTCTCCTTCTTCCTTGTGAAGATGCTCCCACTTGGCAACTATATCTGACCTCAGGCGATGTATTACTCGTGGCGCTACGAGTAATTCAGATGAAGAAGGAGAAGGAGAAGATTTTATGAGACAAAGTACATCACACACAGCTGGACAGGAATTGGAAACAGATAGATTACCATAGGGTCCTGCAAGTCGGAAAAAAGAGAGTGGAGAAAACGAGGTCGCAGCGTGTTTGACCAACCTCCACTTCCATGACATATTCCTTTCACGTTCAAAGTCCTTCTCACTCTTTTTCCCAACGCCCCAGGGATCAGCCAAGATCAATTTCTCTATCACCTCTGGATGCTTGATGCTGTAGCAAGCTGACAGATAGCCTCCAAAGGAATGACCTGGAGAGGAGGAATGGCCATTTCAATTAAGATGGAGATATAAAGGAAGTATATAACGAAATTTTGTACACTTACCCAGCATAATGAACTTGTTGAGGCCAACAGCCTTCCTCCAGTTCTCTATTGATTGTAAGAAGAATTCCTCTGCCTCTTCGGCACTCTTTGCAGAGAACGAGGGGCGCGAGCTCCTTCCAAACCCAATCAAGTCAATTGCATACACTGTGTGGTGCTGAGCCAGCTCATCCAAATTACTATGGAAATGCAGGAAGGGTTTCAATTGAAAGTTGAATTTATGGAACACAACAGAGAGAGAGAATAGAGCATAGAGAATGATAATGGCAAGAAGAAGCTTGTACCATGCCCAGTGTCCAATTCCAGATGCAAATCCGTGAAGCAGCACCAGGACAGGTCCCTTGCCTGCTTTAATGGTATTGATATAGTTCCCGTCTCCTACATCAACCATTTTCTGCTCTATTGGCACTGCCACAGCTGTGTTTGTGTGCAACAGCACGTAAGACACCAATTACAAGAAGGATGGCCTCTTTGATATGGGGGATCGTACTTTGTAGCATTCTCCTTTCTGCTTGAGCCAAAAGCGAAGCAGATGTGGGCCTCCACGAAAATCTACTACCTGCTGATGACCACCAACTGGATGACCACCCAGAAAGGCTTCCCAGCCAGCCTCTAACACCCCAGCCCACAGCCAAAGGAAGTTCTGCTGTTCTCATTTCTGTGTCGGCTTTGGTTGTGTCTTCAATGTTGTAGTCGTCGTCGTGGTCTTTGCTGCAGCTTGGTGGGTAAGACCCTTCAACAACTAGTTGTGATTCCGGTGAGGAGTACATGTGGTGGGTGTGTGTGCAAAGTGGTGGTGTATTTAAGAACAGTCTCTTGCATCCCATGGTGAATCGGCGAGTGCCACCCACGTCACTGGAGACGTTCGCTACAATTCCTCATTCCTAGCATTTCTTAGAATTAAATTTTTTCAACTAATTACGCGCCACTCATAAATCAAAAATTATGGTTTGGTGAATTTTAGAATATCACGACAGGTGGCCATTTTTTTTTTGATTGCGATGAAAAATGATAATTTTTTGGCACCCCACGTCACAAACATTTTGTAGACAGGTGTGAGAAAATCACTCCCTCTTTTCTTCGGCATGTCTTGTTTGGTGCACCTGTCAGGACAACCGCGAGAAAATGATTTAAATCCAAAAGAATAACATTTTAAGCTCTCATCCGTTTCATTTCATTAGCTTGAATTTTAGTTCAAAGACTATTCAACTAAATGTTGTATCAATTTTACTGCAAAAATTCTCACCACTGGGGAAATGTTGGAAACAATCCTGATCGCAACGTGCACAATTTTCATGCTCAGAAATCGTGCACGTTTTATGAGCAACCGTGTTATCTGCTCTGATTCATAGAATTAACCGGGGAGCCGCGTTGCCCCGATAGGCTGTGGACCTAATAATTGCTGCCTGACCGTCGGCTCCCATACACCCACCACACGAAAGAAGCTCATCACCGTAGCTCCCGCGCAACCCCCCCCCATAGGCACCTGTTCTCCTGGAAGCCTTGAGCCTTTCATCCTGCAACATCGTGTCTTGCGTTTGGCGTGCCGCTCGACTGTACAAACGAGTTTCTGAGTTCACTGAGGGAACATTTCTTTCTTCCTTTCTTTCTTTAGCATCAGTCACGGATAAATCTATCTTATCTTGGAGCTAAAAACGCAACAGTCCAGGCTGCGATTTGTGTCATAGTGTAATTAATTACGAAAAAACTACTATTTATTCTCTCTCGAAGCGAAAACTTTTGAAAAATGCAGTCTCGCATGGTGCGTCTCTCTCGTCTTTCTTTCGCGTGTGTTGTTTTGCATCCAGTGTGCTGGTCTCTGTTGATCTGAATCTAAATGCGCCTCATCTTCTCAGGGCAAAGCTGCGGTGGAGCAGCGAGGTGTTGATGATCTCGTGCTCATGCCAAAAATTACAGAGCAGGACATCTGTACAAATTTGGAGAAACGCTACATGAACGATCTTATCTATGTACGAGACTAGTTTTCCTTCTTTTCCCCTATCAATTAAGCCCCCTTCTATCATCAAGCTCTTTTCTATCGCTGTTTTGTATCATTTGAGCGATCCTCACTCTTTTCTTTTTCGTCCTTTTCAGACGAACATCGGTCCTGTGTTGATATCAGTGAATCCTTTTAGAAGGATCGATGCACTGTTGACAGATGCGTGCGTGCAGTCCTACAAAGGTAAATATAGGCACGAGCTGCCTCCCCACGTCTACGCCCTTGCCGAGGAAGCCTATCGTGGCGTAAAGGGCGAAGGAATCAACCAATGTGTCATCATCAGGTAAGACTCTTGTCCACCACTGTTTCTCGCATTGCCACCTCACGTGTATCTACATCCACAATCCCATGGGAACTGGCGGTGTTCCCCAGCACCAGTGGATTTCTCACAACATCTCCTTCACTGTCTCTTCTTTCTATGCTCTCAGTGGTGAATCAGGTGCTGGCAAAACAGAGGCATCTAAGCTTGTGATGCAATACGTTGCCGCAGTCTCTGGCAACAGTTCAGGAGTCGACTTCGTGAAGCATGTGATATTGGAGGTATGTCTGTCCTTTCCTTTCTTTAACACCATCCTCTCTCTCTCTATCCATGGATGACAATCCTCTCTTGTCTAATATATTGTTTCGCTATTGTGGCAACCCTTCAGTCCAATCCGCTTCTTGAGGCATTCGGAAATGCGAAGACCTTGCGTAACAATAACTCCTCTCGTTTTGGCAAATATTTCGAGATCCATTTCAACAGAGTCGGTGATCCTTGTGGAGGACGTATCACCAACTACCTGCTTGAAAAAGTATGTTTGCCAAACTACCATAGATTCATTTAATCTTAATTAACGTTTTTCTCTCGTAACACAAAGTCCAGAGTGACGTTCCAGACCAAAGGCGAGCGTTCTTTCCACATATTCTACCAGCTGCTCTCTGGTGCCTCCGATACTGAAGCTAGTGCGCATCTTTCCTCACCCAACAAATCAATCAATAATGGTAAAGAGAGTATTGAAAGGCCGTTTAATTTATGCTTCTTCCCAAATATTCAGACGAGTGGCAATTGTACTCTGCGGATAACTTCCATTATCTGAACCAAAGTGGATGCTATACGGTTGATGGCATCGACGACGCCAAAGAGTTTGCCGATACTCGCGTATGTAGCGACTTTAAGCAATCAAGTTCTTTCATAAACTAATTTTGATTGCTCTTTGTAAACAGCATGCTATGGAAATTATGGGAATGTCTCCAGAAGAACAAAGGTCTCTTTTCAGCTTGGTTGCTGGTATTCTTCACCTGGGAAATGTTTCGTTCTATGATAATGGCAAAGGAACGGCTGCTATTGCGGATGAAAACGGTATGAGGGTTCGAAACGAAGTTTTAGCAAAGAAACATGTTTGGTAATACTGATCGATTTTTTATTTGCTGAACAACAGTCCTTGGGTTGGCTGCTCAGTTCCTGAGAGTAGAACCTTTTTCCCTTCAAAATGCCCTGCTTTTCCGAGTCCTGAACACTGGTGGTCAAGGTGCCAAGAAGATGTCTACATATAATGTACCACAAAATGTGGAGCAGGCATCAAGTGCTAGGGATGCCCTTGCCAAAACAATCTACAGCAGGTAACTTGCTGTTTAGAGAATATCATTAGCCCCTGGTTTTTTGTATTCTTACATCGTTTCATTTGTGTTTCTATTATAATAGGATGTTCGATTACATAGTGAGCAGAGTAAACGATGCCCTGCAGAAGCAAGGAGGTGCTACCGATCTTATGATTGGTGTACTCGATATCTTCGGTTTTGAGATCTTTGAGGTTTGTTAGTACCCTCAGTATATTCAAAGCTCTAAATTTAAATGATTCTGCATTAGTTCTAAATCTATATCCTATTTTCGATAAATAGGCCAATGGTTTTGAGCAATTTTGTATTAATTACGTAAACGAGAAGCTGCAACAGTATTTCATTGAACTAACGCTCAAGGCAGAACAAGAGGAGTACGTTAATGAGGGCATTCAGTGGACTCCCATCAAATTCTTCAACAACAAGATTGTGTGTGAGCTGATCGAAGGCAAGGTAAGAGAAGCCAAAACAAAAATTAAATGGTTCTTGTACCTGATATGGTGATTCTAAATATTCTTAACCATTATTGTGACAATACAGAGGCCTCCAGGCATTTTCTCTTTGATTGATGATGTATGCTATACAATGCACTCACAATCAGATGGAGTCGACATTAAATTCTTGCAGAAGACTAGCGGTGCTTTCCCCAGCCATCTCCATTTCAGATCCATGAATACGGCTTTCCAAATCAAACACTATGCTGGTGATGTACGTATTTCCATCATGTGCCCAAAATTCTTTCGTTGCACTAAAACACATACTTATTAACTCGTGTTTTTTTATTTTTCAGGTAACATACGAAGTAGAAGGTTTCTGCGAGAAAAATAAAGACTCGCTGTTCGATGATTTGATTGCGGTAATGCAAACCAGTGAGAATTCCTTGCTCGTTTCATGGTTCCCAGAAGACACAAAGCAACTGCAGAAGAAACGTCCCACTACGGCCGGATTCAAGCTCAAAACGTCATGTGAAGCCCTTATGAATGCTCTTTCTCTGGTATGCGAGATTAAGTCACTTGCTGGCCCACTTTGTACAATATTTTTGACAAGGTATTTTTTTTTAGTGTACTCCACATTACATTAGGTGCATCAAGCCCAACGAAAACAAGGCTTACCATGACTGGGATGCCCAAAGAGTAAGGCATCAGGTGCAATATTTGGGTCTGCTCGAAAACGTGCGTGTTAGACGTGCTGGCTTTGCTTATCGTGCCGAATTCGAACGGTTCCTTAAAAGGTACAGATCTTTCAAATAAACTACCCAAGTTTACGTGTTGTGCTAATTGTTCTTCTTTTTCTTGCATGTAGATATAAGAAACTGTCTGCCAAGACTTGGGGTCTGTGGGGAGAATGGAATGGTTCTCCTCTGGATGGCTGTAAGGCCCTTCTTACGGATCTTGGTCTCGTACGTATCTCCTCCGTTCCGTCACCTTCTGTTGGAGTACTTACTTTTTACTCAACGTATTCATTGACAGGATTCTGGTCAATGGCAATTGGGCAAAACTAAAATATTCATTCGTCATCCTGAAACTCTCTTCCACTTGGAAGAATGTTTGGACAGGAAAGATTACGATTGTACTTTGCGCATACAGAAGGTGAACAAGCAAACCACACATAGCAAAGACATTGTGCTGCTGTATTTCACTTTTGTTTTGTGATACTTAAGTCTTTTATTTGCATTCAACGCTAGGCCTGGAGACACTGGAAATCAAGAAAGCATCAATTGGAGCAGAGAAAGATGGCGGCTGATTTATTGAAGGGAAGGAAGGAAAGACAGAGGCTCTCTGTCAATCGCAAATACGAGTTTGACTACATCAATTATGATAGCAACTATCCGTTGCAAGGTTTGTGTTCCAATGACGCTATTTTACATGCTTTCATACGGACATCGCAAGGCTACTTCTGTAGAGTGCCATTCTCTTGCTCACATCATCGTTCTGCATCAATCTATCACAGATTGCATAAGATCGCGTGGAGACAAAGAGGCCACCGTGTTCTCCGATCAAGTTCTAGTCCTTAATAGGAGAGGAAGACCCGAGAGAAGAGACCTTATTATCACTGATCAGGCTGTATACCTGGCAATGAGAAAGAAGAAAGGTTTGTTTTAAAGATGCCCATCTTCCTTCTCACACATTACTCACTTAGTCTCGGGCCTATGTTTGATACCGAATACATTCTAACTTTACAAACAAAATTGATTTTGGATCTAAAGGTGGCAGTCCTATCTATGGTCTCAAGCGTCGCATTCCACTGCGCGATATCTCTGCCGTCTCTCTCAGTACTCTGCAGGACAATTTTGTTGTTTTGCACAATAACGAGTACGATTCGGTTTTCGAGAACGAGAAAAAGACCGAAATCATTACCATCATGCTGGAAAACTATAAGATCGGTACAGGAAGGGATCTGACCATCAACTTCACTGACAAGTACGGATCACAGCTATGCTTTGATTCTTTTCCTAGATTGGTAATACTCATGTCCACTTTGTGACATAACAGCATATCCTGCAAAAACTCGAACGGAACGCAGAGGAAGCTGGTGTTCTCAAAGAACGAAGGCGCCTCCTCTCAGCCCTCTATCAGAAAGTCCAGAGGCACAATCAATGTTGGAATAGCGACAGGTTTGCCCAAAGAGACAGGTAAGCGTTCTCTCACACAGCCAAAAGCAATCATTCTTCTGTGGAAAATTAATAGTTTCTGACTTTGCGAATCAACTTTCTATTATTTTCCCCTTAGATTCGTCGCCCCCCAACTTCCAGCCGGGAAGTGCAGGTGGTGGTGGTTACAAGGCCCCCGCAGCGGGAAGAGGAGGCTTTAGTGCTCCTCCTCAGCAAGCGTACTCTCAGCCAGCATACTCCCAACCAGCGCACTCTCAGCAAGCACCTGCTCCCGCTCCTGCTCCCGCTCCCGTCATTCCTTCAATGGCGCAGGTAAAAATCAACCACCATCTGTTCGTTTTTTTATACTTTAATTACTTCGGGTGAAGTCTTCCAAATCCACTCACATTTGTTCACTCTCACACACATATGCAGCCAAGTCCGGTGATTCCTTCCGCAGCATCAGCTCCTAGAGGAGGTGGTATGGCCGGCCGCGGAGCTTTGGGTGGACCTGCAGTGGGCCGCGGCGGCGCTGCTGCTGCGGCTGCTCCTGTTGGCGCAGCTCGTGGAGCAACTCCATGTACGTGATGGTCCTGTCGTGATCTATTTCTTATACATATTAACATGCTCCCTCTTTTACACATATATATACGGCTAACGAATTCCAATTTCTATTTGTTGTTCAGTGCGTGGCGGCATCTCTTCTGGTGCCTCTGGTGCAGCTCGTGGTGGCGCCGTGGCTGCTGCGGGACCTGGTCGTGGTGGTGCTGTAGCCGCTGCTGCAGGAGCTGGTGGTATGGCCGGCCGCGGAGGCAGTCCTGCTGGTGCTGGTGCTGGTCCAGCATCGGCCGTTGGGCGTGGTGGTGCTGCAGCAAGAGCTCTTCCTGTTCCTGGAGGTACGAGGGCAACCCCCCCCCCACCAAATGATTAATCAACAATTAGCTGCTTCCATCCATCCAACCGTCCAACGAATTAACCCACCTACCCCCAACTCTACAGGCCGAGGTGCTCTCCCCAGGCCTCCCCCTCAACCTCCCAAGCCTTCAGTCAAGGCGCTCTATGACTACGACGCACAAACAAGCGACGAGCTTTCCTTCAAGGAAGGGGACGTCATCGCCATTATCCAGAAGGATCCTGGCGGTTGGTGGGAAGGTGAAAAGGCAGGAAAGAGGGGATGGGTGCCCGCGAACTATGTGCAAGAGATCAACTAACACTGAACAGTAAGAAAGAACTTAACAGATTGATTGATAAAAAAAAGAGTTTTTCCAATTATATTAATTCTCATCATGCCCAGGGATGATGATTCTTCAAACAAAGATATGAAAAGAATATAATAAAAAAGAGTTTAGTAAAAAAACAAAACAAAACAAAACACGTCGGTAAAGTTGAAAATTAAAGGGGCAGTTATCCCTTTCTCTCTCTCTCTCTCTCTCTCGCTTTTGGGCTTTCACTCATCATTTGCCCTTCTTTCCTTTGGGACCCATGCTGCTCCTTTTTGGCCCTCCGCCGCCACCGCCCATCTTGCTTCGTTTTGGCCCTCCGCCGCCACCGCCCATCTTGCTTCGTTTTGGCCCTCCGCCGCCACCGCCGCCCTTTCTCTTTGGCCCGCCCTTGGCCGACAGCTTCTTGGCTCTCTTTTTCTCTTTGAAGAGACGCTCCTTGGACTTCAACTCTTCTTTGGGCTGCTTCGTGCTTGCATCACTCCTGCAAACGAGAAGCGTTGTAAGTCCCTCTCTTCAACAAACAACACACCATC
This sequence comes from Acanthamoeba divionensis, assembly GCA_000826405.1. Classification (NCBI taxonomy): domain Eukaryota; phylum Discosea; order Longamoebia; family Acanthamoebidae; genus Acanthamoeba; species Acanthamoeba divionensis. Next base: position 5,390 of record CDFI01107090.1, on the reverse strand, counting down.
ATCGTCGTCATGTTTCTCTAACTTACTTGTGACGGTACTTGTGCTCTGAGATAGGCACAGGCTTGATGCTGGACTCATCCTCTCCTGCAACAGGGATATGCGTGTTGTTCTTCTCCGCCCACATTTTATAGCTGTTGTTTTGCAGTTAAGCGCAAATACGGTGTTGTGTGTGTGTGTGTGTGTGTGTGTGTGTGTGTGTGAAAGAGAGGGCAGAGAGCAGAGAGAGATTTCATGGCCTTGCTTGCAAATAAAAAAAAAGAGAGGGGGAGGGATCAGCTTTGCCAAAAAAAAAAAGGATACATGTCTTTTTGTCCCTTAGAGGTAACGAATACACCGCTCTCGTTCTTGAAGCCCTTCTTCTTGTTGGAATTGGCGAGTGCCTCAGCGGTGACGAACCTCTTGCGCTTACGGTCCCAGCGCATTTGGTAACGTGACTTCTGGAGGGCATCTCTCTCATCGCTCATGAGGTCCAGGGCCACGTCGCCCTGCAGACCCGTATTAGATCCCTTCACAGACATACTAAATAGAGTGAGATTAAAATAAAATAAAAACAAATGAGTTAGAGTGTATCTCTACTAATTCAATTTATATATAGATAGCAGTTGTGAGAAGTGGACTTACGCTTCCTCTTTGTGTTTATTCTGAGCGAACAGAGGGAGAAAGAATTCTTCGTCACGATAACTGTCAGGCCTCTGCTTCTTAGGTTTTTTCTCTGTAAATAAATAAAAAACCGATTGTTTAGAGGAATGCGAATAGAAGCAGGCCACTTTGGTAAGAGTATGCAATGCTAGTATATATTACCACTATGCTTTTTCTTTCTTTCCTTTTGTTTAGGTTTGTCTTCACCATTTGTGACCTCAGATTCCATTGCGATTGCCGCTTCTTCATCCTCCTCTGCCATTTTTTTGAGTTCATTTTCATGGGTTTGGTTATCCTTTCTCCTCTCAATAACTCTATCGTGCATCTCCCGTTTCCTTTTCATTATACCCAAAAGCCCATCTATAACACATCAACATGGGAAAAGAGATATTAGACACATGTGAGCACAACAGAGAGAGAGAGAGAGAGAGAGCAGACGTGCCATCGTTTATATTACGGCTGGTGAAGCGCTTGCTGCCCACATCATTGCCATCCATTTCGAGGACCGTTTGAGGGGGACGAAAATTCTTGAGAGATGTCACAAAGTCAATTTCCTGCCGCTCTTCTACTTTCACATCTTTGGCTGTTGGAAAGATGAGGGATGGAGAAAAGAAACTAGTTAGAACCAAGTAACGCCCCATGGGAGAGGGGGGGGGAAGAGAGCAGAGATGGGGATGTACCTAACATTGGGTGCACTTTGTCTTTAGGCAAATCTTTGGCACGTTTAACAGATTCAGGTGCTGGTTGTGCCCTTGTGCGATGATACTGTTTGTATGCATTATTTGTAACCTTTTGCATTGCTTGCTACGAACGAGATAGAGAAGACAACAGTGAGATAGAAGAAAAGCAAGTTGTGAGTCGGGTTACAAGCCCGTAGATCTTAGTCTTTTAGAATGCATGTCATCTCTCTTCTTTTTCACAATTCTCTCAATTCTCTTACCAGATCAACGTTGTTGGCGATCAAATCTCGCACAAACTCAGAGTACGGATCAATTGATGAGATAGGTATGGTGCCATAGTAGGCCTGAGACGCATCGTAGCGTTCGCCCTCAAGAACTACAGAGCGTGGCTGCCAGCCCATGAACAAGTGTACATCAAGCATGTATGGCAACTGCACGTAAAAACGAGGAAGATAATTTTCAGTGTTGTTCATCTCAATGTAACAGTGAAACGGTGAGAAGCTTACCTCGTCTGGGGATATAAGAGAAAAGGCTGTGCCTGATCTGCCCGCTCTGGCAACTCTTCCTACGCGATGGATGAACAACTTTGGTTTGGGAGGAAAGTCATAATTGATGACATAGTCAAGTTGAGGGATGTCCAAGCCTCGCGCTGCAACGTCCGTAACGATTAAGAATTGTGCAGATCTATTCCTAAACCTGTTGTCACGCATATTAGCATCAGTGAAGTTGTTTAATATTTTGTTTTATGTGTTGATTGATACAGGGTGTTTTTACTTGCTCAGATTTATAAGACGCGCGGTTTGATCCATCGTGCCGTACACTGAAGCAACAGTAAAATCTGCCATTCTGAGTATATCTTGCAATAACTCCACGTGATGCCTACAACAATATAGGTGCCGTGTTTAGTGATAGTTGTTTGTATACAAGTCCAGGAGTTGGAAAAAAAAATATACCTAGTTGCTACAAAGACAACAGCCTGCGCGTGTTCCGGCAGAACCTTTTTGGTCATGTAAAGCAGAGCGCTGATCTTTTCTTCAGCCCTGACTGTGAAGAAAACGTTCCTCAGGTTTTCACTCAGAGTAAGTTCAGTATCAAGACGAATGAGCGTAGGGTTATTGAGGCCGGCCTTTGCGAATTCCACCAGCTTGCTGGGCAGTGTGGCACTGAAGAGCACAGTTTGTCGGCGATCAGGCATGCGTTCCAAAATCTCCTTAATCTGTTCTGCAAGACCCATCTCAAATAGCCTGTAATGAAGCGAGGGAATAGCCGAAAACTTAAACAGCAAGAAAATGGCAAGTATTATAAGTTCAAGAGCGAGAAAGCAAGAATGGAATACCTGTCAGCTTCATCGAACACAACATATTCAATCATCTTCAAGCTCATTTCTGTCTCCATAAGTTGATGCAACATACGGCCAGGAGTTGCGATCAGACTGTTCAAAGAATAACAATAAAGAAAAGAGAATTGTATCAGAAAGAATAACAAGGGGAAGGTTGATTTGGGGTGCGTGTGTACTCTGGGGAGAGGAATAGGAATACTGTGTGAATCACTTACACGTCGGGGTTGTGGGTGAGCTGACTAAACTGGTCTTCCATGCTGTCTCCTCCCACAAGCAAACAATAGCGAAGGTCCGTGAAGTGTCCAAACTCTTTGCAAAACTTGAGCGTTTGAAGTGACAATTCTCTTGTGGGCGAAAGGATGAGGGCGCGGGCACCAAAGTGGAATGCATGCTTTTTCAGCTTGTGTAGAAGCGGCAGCAGGAAGGCAGCAGTCTTTCCAGAGCCTGTCCTTGCCATGGCCACGACGTCGGAGCCTGTCATGATGGCAGGGATGGCCTTTCTTTGGATGGGGGTGGGCACCTTGTAACCCTTTCTCAATATTGCCTTCAGGACTTCAAAATCAAGGCCTAAATGAAAGTGGAATTAAGGGAAAAGTGTAAAAGTGTAAAAGCAATGATCCTGAGATCTTAAACCATTAAGGGACAGGAGTTCACAAAAAAAAATAACTTACCCATCTTTTGGAAGCCTCCTGATTTCTTGGCCACAGCAGATTGTCTAACTTTCTTCTTCTTGTGCTCATTTTCCTCCTGATCTGGATTAAATTCAACGTAGTCCACCCCTGCAATCGATCTTCCTGGGTCTATTTTAGGCTCCTCCTTTTCATCGGCATTGAATTTATCATTGTAATGATGATGATTATTATTATTCGAGTGATTGCCATTGTAGCTGTTGTCCTCTTCTTCATGATCATCTCTCTTCCTCTTTGGTCGCTTCTCGTCTTTGACTTTAACGTGTGAAAACGAAGCCCTGGATCCTTTGTCATCCCTCTTTTCTTTCTTGACCCTCTTCATTCTTGATGAGAAAACGAATGAAAGAGATGATCAGAAGCGGATTTTAAATCTCCAGCCGTCAGTTGGGGGGGGGGACAGTGCTGGGTAAAAAAACAGAATGAACTCTTTATTCATTTTCTTTTTTTTTATTCATTAAAATTAATAATAAAAAAAATAAAATTGGGTGTATGTACAATGATAATTCAGATGTAATAAAAAATTTAAAATAGAGCCTACTGTATGTAAATGTTACATAAATTCCTCTTGCCCAGTTGGGCTTGAACAATTTCAATCAATTTGATTTTACTCAAAGGAACATTATTTTAAGCCCACCATATTAAAAAAAAGATGAACAACATTGGTTCAGAAAGCAGAGTGGCGCAGTGGAAGCGTGGTGGGCCCATAACCCACAGGTCGATGGATCGAAACCATCCTCTGCTAATTCTTTTTTCCTAAATGTTTGTAAAACTTGTTTGAATATTGAATTGTTTTTATTTATTTTCGATTGGCAAAAAACTCTTTTACAAATGCATCTCTAAAAGCAGCAAATGCTTCCCTGTCTTCATCACTCACCTCAACATTGGCCACACTATGTATCTCATCAAAGTCTCGTGGATTGTCCTTGTACACTGATCTGTAGATGACAAGGTAGAATGACACCAAGCATGGTTCATATTCTAATTCTTTGCATATGTTTGCCCATGGGATTGCCATATCTGAGAAGCTCCTGTCGTTGGAAGGCATGATCATCCATCGCTGTTGGATCTGAATTCGATACTTTCTGGCAAGTATGTAGTTCAGTTGAACATTGGCACATTGGCTACGCTTTTCAAGGTAATCCAATAATGGAGGATGGCGGTGCATAATGGCATAGGCTGCATGGGTTCTGTGCCATTTGTATCCCTGGTTATGCGATGTGTCTAACCATTGATAGATCATTTCTGCCATAGATCGACGTCTACGCATCCAACGAAAGAGGTGAAATGCAACAGCAGGACCAAGTGTAGGGACATCCACTTTGCCTTGTTCCAGAATCTGATTGATGAGTGAGACGTTCCACCCTCTTGCTGCTGCCACAAGAATACGTGACCAGTTGTGCTCCACATTCCCAAGCTTTTCACATACATATGAAATCAAGGTATCACTATAGTGGGAGCTAGTGGCCACTGCTTCCAAAGCACATGGTCTCCACCTGATCAACTGATTATCATCACAATACTTCAAGAGACTCATTTCTCCATGGCGAATGAAATAGGATGCGTGGTCTTCTTGCTCTTGGCGTTTGTACAAGGTGTCCTTCATCACCTGGACAATTTGGGTGACCTCACTGATTGAGCCTGGCTCTGCAGTTACATAATGGTGCCCAAGCATTCATTTTCACATGTGCTTTGCTGTGGCTGCCCTGTGTTTGTAAAAGATCAACAATCCAATGTGTGTGAACCTGGCGCACACACGACCATACGAAATGTTGAACTGCATTGGCACATACTCAAGAATGTTCTGTACCACTTCATTCGGTAGACCATCAAACCAACACACTCATGGCGTTTCTTCTTCCACATGTGTGAATGAAACTGTGCCTTCACTGCAATGAAATAGAACACCAAAGGGGCTTCTTGCTCTCATATAAAGATGATTGAGCAATTTTAGAGATATGGGCACTCAGGCTAAATAGAAGCTTGCACTACTTTGCTTTGTTTACAATTGTAATATCATCCATCATCCAAGATGTGAAAAAACAC
>CDFI01107084.1:0-16032 GCA_000826405.1 Acanthamoeba divionensis | reverse complement strand
GGTTTGCAGACAACTGGTTTGGGACATTATTTATAAATACGGGAAAAAAGGAGACAAGAACATTCCTTCCGTCCCTTTCCATCCCTCCCCTCCCCCTCGCTCTCCCTAACTTTAAGATACACTCATATCAATGGTTTCAACTCTGCTGGGCTTTAGCTCTGGTGCTTGCTCGACGTGCTCTCTCTTTACCACCCACACAGAACATTTGGCATTCTCGACGCAGTACTGACTGACGGAGCCCATAAACAGTCTGAAATAATGGAATTACGTTAACTGTCTTTCAAATAAACCCTGAGCATGAGGGGAAGTAACCTCTGAAATCTGCCCATGCCTCTTCTTCCCAAGACTAACAGGTTTACTCTTTTCTCTTCGGCTTCGCTGCATATCACGTCCTTGGGTTCTCCTTTGCCCAACAAAAGTGTGTGGGGAACCTTTGCGTGGAATTTTGATAATCAATAAAAAAAAGAGGGAAATGGATATCTCAAAGGAGTAATTAATTTGAAATACCTTTCTTTCAGTCAGTCTTCTGCCATGGGCCTTGAGAAGAGCTTTTCCTTCTTCCTCTATTTTTTGGTTGGCCTTGACCACATAGGAGTAGTCGATATAGGCAGATGCGCCAGCAACAGTAGAAATGTAGACTTCTTCTGCCACAAGCAGCACAAAGACGAAGTCTTTTGTAGTTGCCTTGGCAAGGACTCTCTGGAAGGCAAGCTCAGAGTCTGCAGAACCGTCAATGGAGACCAAGTATTTCATTTGTGTTTTCACAAAGAAGAGATAGTGTTTTTTCTTCCAACTGTTGTAAGAGAGAAAGAGCTCTGCAAAGGCACAAATAGTTTGCAAGCGAACAGGTGCTGGAAACCCATCAAAGAGTCGCTCAAAGTTCGTCTGCTTTCCCGCCTCTACGGGAGTTGCGATTGGATCAATTTTCCTCGAATCGTAAATCAAAATAAAGCTTAATATATTTGAAAAAAATTCCTCTATTTGGATTCAAAGAAAAAAAACAATTTTTAATAATATTTTTTTCTCCAAGCTTCTAAGTTCCCATGAATGCAAGCGAAAGATTAAAGAGAAAGCTTGCTGGAAAGCCCATTAAGTAAGTGTGTTCGTTCTTGTCTTTGTGATGATATTTTGAGTTCTACCAGCTAAACACTGTTTTGGCCAGCTCACCCAAGAAATCGGAGCCTAAGTTGGAGGAAGGCAAGTCTCCATGCATTAAATGTAATAAGCCCACCAAGTGCTATGTTTCCATTGTGGGGGTTTATGCTTGCCAAGCCTGCCAGCGTGCCCACCCCGAACTTGAAACTCTCAGTGCTAGTGCTGCAAAGCGAGGTATATATACCTCTTCCCTCCTCCCCCCAAAAAAGAGACAAACAGAGTGCTCAGTGTGACCTTCTTTTAACAAACATCCCAGAGTATGGATCAACAGAAGATGACCTGAAAATGCTGAAGTTTATGGAGAAAACCAATCCAATGAACCCCAAGGGGCCACCAATGAGACTATTTCTGAGGTATTTTATAACACAGATTTTTACTCTGTAATATGGATGCTAATGTTTTTTTTTTCGTTTCGTTACCTCTGTTCAGGAGCCAAGTGGAGAGAGTTATGACAAAGAAATATGGCAGGGATAAGTTAGATAAAATAATGGAAAAAAAGAAAGCCATCACATCTAGGTCCTTATTCTCTGCAACTAAAGGTAATCTCTACACTGAAATTTTGGAGATTAGTTCTGACCTGTTGTGCTTTTCTTCATCCGGTTTTCTTCAGTGCCCACCATTGTGAAGTTTTCTTCATCAAGAGGGACTTATGGTTGCTTTTCCACTCTTTCTCCTCATCCGATTGAAGTCGATGATCAGACGTGGCCATCTGCAGTATGACAGCGCTCTCACATCTTCCACTTTAGAGAGAGAGAGAGAGGAAATGGAAAAGCATGATGAAGCGCTACAGAGCGAAGTTGAGAGCCTTAAGATAGATATACTAATCCTTATATTCACCCACCCAAAGGAACACTACGTTCAAGCAAAAAAGTTTGAAGGTAAATGGTGAACCTCTCCGTGAGGGGTGGACTTGAGATACCGTATATGCTTATAACACATTATCCTGATTTATGTATGTTGTTAAGGTCTCCCGTTGGAAGATCTTATCAGGAAAGTGAGCGATCCACTGAAAGCAAAGAAGCTGGGAGAGGATCCTGACCATCCTGTGCGCAGTGATTGGGATGAAGTTAAAAATCAGACCATGTAAGTTCGTATTATCATGTATCCAAACAGATTAGAACTTTGTTTCCACCACCCCACCCAGATTTTAACGATCTCTTCTATATCATAGGTACGAAGCAACACTAAACAAGTTCATTCAGCATGAAGACATACGGCAGACTTTGCTCGGTACAGAGACAGCTGATATTGTACACAACTCACGCGTTGGTATGTTGTGTCTGCTGCTGTACATGCTAACCAGCTTATAGATTTTTGACATCTGACTTCTTGACACTTCAATTCTTCAGATCTCTACTGGGGCGATGGTGGAGATGGCTCTGGCGAGAATCAGTTGGGGAAGATCCTTATGCTCGTGCGTGGTAAGCTGAGGAGAGAGCTAGATATGAAGGGATCTATCAAGCGCAAACGGGAAAAGAGCAATGGAAGAGAACCGAAACGACGAGCAGGACGGGAAGAAGACAAAGAAGAAGAAGAAGAGCGAAAGGAAACCAACAAGAAGAGAAAGAAGGAAGCTACAAGCACGCCGCTTAAATCCTTTGACATCACTGACCTTCTGTAAGGATGCAAGCGTTATATTGGTTGTATTTTGTTCACATGAAGAAGAAGAAGAAGAAGCAGAAGAAACATCCTCAAGGTAGAAAAAAGAGAATTGACATTTGTACCATTTTCTACGATTCATATGCGTTCATGGCATCACCCCCCACAGGTCTTAGCTTCAAGTGGACTCCTTCTTTTCAGTGTAGAGACTCCCATTGTTGCAGCTTTCATGAGACTTGGTGAGCACTGGTGAAATGTGTGGGGTTCATCCAGAAGGAAGGAGAATGAATGAAGATGCAAAGAAGAGGGTGTTGGATTCTTAGTGACACCTCAGAGGGTTTTCATTCGAATTCAGAAGGGCACTTGGTTTGGTTGTGATCAAGCATAGATCCATGCATCCTTCTCAGATTGTATCTAGTCACACCTGTGTGCTTGTCTTCATATTTGTAGATCTTCCATGGAAGGACGGTGCAGTGCGGTGGAGGAATGAGTTGAAGCAAGAGACTCTAGTTAGTTCACAAATCTTGCAAGAAGAAGCAACAAAGAGACAACTCTATGAGCATTACAGCTGGTCTAAAGTGGAAATCACTGTCTGTGCCACTGCCAGGTGGGTGCAAAAACGAAGATAACTTTGTTCAGGTTTGGGAGGTTAGGAAGAGCTAGTTGTTGTTACTCTACAATTAATGCTTCATCCCATGAAGAAGAAACAGCAGGCCCGCCTTCTGTAAAGACCCAAATCATTTGTACCGTGACCGAGGCCTCTGGAGATGTGAAGCTGTTGAAGGAGATGCTCAACAATGGCATGTCCGTTGCAAGAATTAAGTTGGACGATGATGCCAAGGCCTTAGAGGTAAGAGAGAGACCTTAGATATATGCATGTAGTGCTTCCCCATTTCAGTGTACTGCATTGTTGTAACCCACATTCATTAAAATATGTAGAGGTTAGAGATGTTAGTGAGCAACGTGAAAGCAGCTTCAAAAGAGTTGGGGAAACCATGCGCCATCATGTTAGACACAAAGGTCTGTAACTAGACTCGCTAATGAGGAAGAAAGACAAGGCATACCTTGTCTTAGAGTTGCATCCTTTGTTGATTTCTGTCACAACATCGTGCAAACAATGTAGGGACGAGTTTCTTTGCACATTGGATCATTCAAAGAAAAGCAGAGCGCGATCCATCTCGTGGCTGGGGAGACTTTCAGCTTTGTCTCAAGCAAGGATACTTTGGGTAATTACAATCTAACTATTCCACTCTTGCATCAAGTCATCTTGGAGATAAGCTAATCATGTGCTATCATGGCTTTTTTAGGAGACGAACATAGGATTGGGGTCTCTGATGAACGCTTTCATGAGTGGGTTCATCCTGGAGATAAGTTAATCATGTGCAATGGCAGCCTCTCCTTTACAGTAAGGGTATGCTGCTGCTGCTTGATTACAAGTGTGGTTCTGATATTATATGATTACTGATGACTCTTCTTTTGTTTCTTGTAAAGGAAGTAAATAGTGAAAGCCGTGAAGTAATCTGTACAATTGACTATACTGGGACATTACGAGAATTCAAGGATATCTTCATCAAAGGTACCTTACACATTCATGTTAAAGAGTGTAATCACAACTTTCAAAAGTACTATCGGATTTACCACCATATAGGTTCTTCCATGGGCTACTCGTCTCTCTCTGACAAAGAGAAAACAGACATCTTGCATGCTGTCGAAAAGGGTGTAGACTTCTTGGCCACTCCATTCATCAAGTATATCACATTGTCCACGTTTAAACAGAAAATGGGATCAATTACATGTCTCCAGTTCAGATTTAACATAACAAATTGATTTAAAGATCTGCACGTGATGTGAAGGCAATGAAAGATTTTATCAAAGCCAGTGGCTCTGATGTTTCTATTGTGGCCAAGATAGCAGGCAAAGAGGCCCTTGACAACTTTAAGAAAATCCTTGCAGTGTCTGATGTCATTATTGTAGCCAGGTATAGTGTTGTAATATCCCTGCGACTGTACAGCTTGATATTTTTGCTTTTGATTTTCTTCAGGGGAGGCCTTGGGCTGGAAATTCCTGTAGAAACTGTGTCACTGGCTCAAAAGATGATTATTGAACAGGTAAGTGATACACTAGATTAGTGAAAAGACACTCGCACAGTACTAAAAATCCCTGTCATAGTGCAATGCTGTGGGAAAACCCGTCATCACAGCTGCCGAAATGCTCTTGTCTATGGCACATAAACCTCGCCCCACTCGAGCTGAGGCAACAGGTGAATTGGAACCACCGTCCAGACATGCATTGTTATATACTAACACAATTCCTAGACATAGCAAACGCAGTGCTTGATGGAACAGATTGCGTATTGCTGGGAAGTGATGTTGCAAATGGGGAATACCCACTACAAGCTCTCCAAGTCATGTCCAGGTGGTCACCTCTCATGTCTCTCTCCCTGCCGTTATTGACGCTGTTTAACTTATTTGTGTTTAAAAGAATTTGTTATCAAACCGAAGCAGCCATAGACTACAGAGCTCTTTTTCTCAAAATGAGGTTCGGTTGTGTTCCTCCAATTCCAGTCCCAGAAACTGTACGACTCTGTTTGATCTGCAAGCTTTTACATTACGCACGCATATCTGATTCTCATATCATTCAAACGAACCAGATAGCGTCCTCTGCAGTTGAGGCATCCTCAGATGTAATCGCCAAAGTGATTATCTGTCTCACCGACACAGGTAGATTGGTCCCCCTCCTCTCTCTGTGCAGAACAGTTCATTGTTGTTCTTGTTCATCAATTATCTACTATCAGGGATGACGGCGCACAGGGTCTCCAAGTATAGGCCCGCGTGCCCCATCATATGCACAACAAGTGATCCGCGTGTGTGGCGCAAGCTGCTCATGTGCAGAGGCACTTGGCCGTTCCTAGTGGCCACCATGCATGGCACTCGTTCTGTGCTCCAGCAGTCCATCAGCTATGCAAAGCAGTGTAAGCTCCTCACAGACGGCGATAAGGTCGTACTGACATCTGGGCTTCTTGAGGCGGTCTCAGGCTCCACCAATATCATGAAGATTCACACAGTGGGCGATCCTCTTTGAAAGAAAGGGCCAAAGGCTTTTCGAGTCTTGCTTTTTCTGTTGTTCCCCAGAATCTATTTATTTGAAAAAGCAAAAAAAAAATAGACAACAAATTTCCAGACGATTCTGCATATTTTCTTGATTTATACAATTGGTTAAGCTTTTTATTATTGACCTGATTCTGTTTAATAAGGCGCCGTAGTTAAGTGGTAAAATTCTCGCTTAGGGTGCGAGAGGCCCCGGTTCGATTCCGGGCGGCGCCCCAAATTATTTTCCTTTTTCTGATCGAATTTTGTTGAAGGGTATTTAAAGCGCTACTGTCGCTGTCCGATTGAACAGACACACAACGCTCTTACAATTGGCTTAGAGGAAATGTACCTCGATTAGAAAGAGTGTCTTAGAATCAAATCATTTGTTATAAAACCATACATACTGGGTCACACTGCGCCGCCATACGCCAATGTAGCTTTTCAAGTTCTTAAGTGTAGTGCTTGTGGTATTCTCTATGTCCTCAAATAGCAATGGTCTCCTTACTTGGCGCTGTGCCACAGGAGTAGGATCTAGAAGAGTTAAATGTGTCAGAAATGTTTAACCTGTATACAATCTTAAAGTAGGGCTCAGGTTTATTAAGTTATAGCGAGAGCATATCGCATTGGGGCGAGGATCTTCTAGACGCTTAATTGTCATACTTCACATATGCATGTACCAGAAGCTCACAAGGCTCCTCGAAGTGCTCATCAATGAATCTTAAAATTTGGTTAAGAGAGTCAAACTTGGTCATGCAAAAGTTTTAATGTTCTCAAGAGAGAACCACGAAACAATATGTGAGGTTGTCATCCTTGGACTCCCAATCATTGAAAACGCAGATTGTTTCATCGTTGAGGACGTGCACGCTAATACTCAATTAGCTATTGGCCACTCTTTTCCTCTTTTTAAAGCCACTATGAATGCCAACAACACAACAATGTGGAAAACTGAATTGGCCACAATTTTACATAAATAAGGCACATTTATTATTATAATTGCATTTAATAAATAAATTAAATTTAAAAAAGGGATTGAACGACGAAAAGAAGAAAAACGAAGAGAGAGAGCTGATGTTAATATCCTCTGCCGCCTGAGTACGGGGTGTAAACTGCACTAGCAGCGCCGCCTGAGTACGGGGTGGGAAACCGCTGCATCGGTGAACCTGATAGCGGTAGCAAGAGAGAGAGAGAGAGGAAAGAAGGAAAAGTCAATATAAAAGGGCCCAGGTGTAACAGAGGGACGAGAGAGGAAGCGACGCACTTGTGCTTTGGGCAAATGGCCTTTGTGGAGAGTAGGGCACGGGAGTTGCGCGTGGCGTTTGGGGTGCGCCACGGGGGAATGTCACTAGTTTTCTGCGCAGAACATAATAGAGCATCAATCCAGCAAGCAACGTGGCCGTCAGAGCGGCAGCCAGCCTTGGATCTAAGAGTAAGGCTAGGTATCCATGGTACACTGGCTCTTCTCTCTTGCCTATTATAGTTAGGGTTGAACAAGTTAGCTTGATTCAGTTGTTCCAAAAGAGGCTCATGAAATGTACCAGGGTAAACCAGAGGCTGGTCGCCATATGTGACTTTGATTTCCTGTCTCTGGCCAGTGACGGGGTTAAAAAGTTGAACGGCAGCATCAGAGAAGGGCGCCGAAGTTTCTACAATGATCTCGTACGAAGCTTTATCGACGGAAGCATCTGCATAAAAGGACATAAATATCAGAGTGCCAGAGGATAGGTAGTGAAGGAAGCATGACAGAGATGCAGTAAGTACCAGTTGAAATCTTTTTTACGTTAACCCGACTGTCCTGAGAAGTGACAAAAAGAGTTGATTTGGTCCTCACGTCCAATCGAGCACGATTAGTGCCAACGGGAATCACTATCTAAAAAAGCAGAACAATTTGCAATTATTGTCAAGATACATCTGGTAACGCGTTGCAAGAAAAAAGAGGTCACTCTGATGATTACCTGAGGAGAACTGACAATGACGAATGCTGGTATGTACTGTATCTGAGTTTGGTTGTAAACCTTGTATCTGTTCTTTACATCAGTTACTTTGACGTTCAGCGTGACTGTGTCAATCATACGAATCTTTGACACAAGACATTGTTAGTTCAGACACGATAAGATAAAGTAAAAGAAAATAACTGCAAATAAACTAACCTTCTGAGAGACAGGAGTACGAGGGTTGACAATACAATAATCTGTGCGGGTAACAGGGTCACGATATGAAGCAGCTGATGCCCATTCAGATTCAACAATATCACAGGACAAGAATATGTTGTGATTGATCGAAGGAGAGTTCACAAACTGCTTATGGTCTCTGCTATAAAACTTCACTGCAAAACGGTACTCCTCTTCTTGGTCTGTCTCTTGATCTTTGACATTCGTTATAAAGGGCACCTCTGTCACTACTACGATTGCTTCTACTGTCTCAACTCTTACCTGTAATCAAAAAAAAAATGAACATATCAAAAAAGGTCATTGTAAACTTGCTGTAAAACGCAATCTATCTGAGGTTAAAGTGCATCCGTGAAGGTTGCATACTGAAGTAAAGGTTGAAATTGTCGCGTTGTAGAAGACTGCCGCCTCTCCAATTTGTTTTGCATAGGCAATTCCTTGTTGAGGATCAATACTACAATCCAACAAGATTAGTTAATGGTGAAATGGGATTATTCGTTCCTGCGAGCAAGAAAGTACTTACGTAAGAATTTTTTCGTTGTCACTGCTCCATACTCCTTGCTGGACGTCCTTAATAGAAGCCGAAAAAGTGATAGTTCCTCCAAGATGCACCATTGGGAAAGGCGGACTTATCCCATGACCCACTCGGAACTGATTTGTAATAAAAATTAACTCACTGTATTTAAATAGGTTACATTAATTAGAGCACTTTATGGGTATAAGAAGGGTACCTTGACATAGTCGTCAAGCATGCCCAAATGAGTGTTTGCATACACGCGTAAGATCGCTTCACCAGGACGCAAAGCTCTAACTGTAATTGTTCTATTATCAGGACCAGAACCAACGTTTACAATATCTGAGGTGTCCAACTGGAAATCTAAAGTTATGCCGTTTGCTGTAGTAAAGGCGACGCCCACATCATCGCGCAATACGACATTAATTTTCATCTCAGCGCCAATTGGAATCTAGTTTGTTTTAAATGTTGAGATAGAAAATCTGTTAGCAGCAACAAGAAATGGGTCACGAAAAACGTGGATCATTACTTCATCATCAATCGGAGAAATAGGCAAGAGCTGAAGCTGATGAACAGGTTTGATAGTGACTTTGACCACAACAGATTGATGTTCGTTGTCATCAGAGACCAGAAGATAGGCTTCTCCTAAAACTGAGTAAGTCTCAAATGTTCCATCATCCAGTATTTTTACCAGCTGTCCAGAGAAAATATTGGTTAGACCTGCAAATTGATTACTTGGGTTATTCGAAGTACCTGAGACTTTCCATCTAATGCCGCAAAGTTTTCAGTACCAGCGTACGCTCCTGCAAGTAGCAGTTGACAGTCTGCAGCAGAGGGTTGCTCCCTACGAGAAGATAATTAGTTATTAAGATTTAAGAATGTGGTTAAACTAATGTTAGAATCACAAACCTTAGCAAGCGGTAATGAAGTAGGCCTTGAAGGTGATCTTTATTCGTGCGGATGGTAAAGCGCGACGTTGGGGGTACCAAGATCTCACTAGGAGTGAATAGCACTAATCCATCCACTACGGTTATACTAAGGGAGGCTGCCCAACCCTGCATATAAAAAAATCAATTTAAAATACTTAATTGAAACTCATTAATATCAACCTCCTTGTAGTAATACCTCATCCCCTTCAGTTATGACGGTGATGCGCGTCGTTCCAGCTTGCAAAGCCTGAACACGCACCGAGAAACCATGCTCTTTTTCCAATGATATACCAGCTCAAGAAATAAAAAGTACAGTTAATATTAATATCCGCATTGTTTTTGATGAAAGGTTGGTTTTCTATACCTTCTTTATATATAGGGGCTACATTTGCGATTGTGGGGTCAACAGATTCCCAGTGAAAAGCAATACCTACTGCCCCCAAAGTAAAAGGTGATTCTCCGTCAGGTCCTACAACTCGGACCGATATCTCCGTGCCAACAATAAGTCGGTTTGTACTGCTGTGGATGCGGATTCCTATATTGCATCAACAAATATTACTGCTATATCCTATTGTGTTGCTATTAGCCAAGAAAATAAAGCTTACCAGCGAGCGCGCGTACAATCACTTGAATTGTGTCCGTGCCATAATCAAAACGATTTCCCTCATCGTCTGTAGCCTGTGCGTTGACAAACAAGAGAGTAGAACCAACTTCATTTGCGGTAACTTTTCCACTGGCATCAACAGTGCAGACTGTCTGGTTGTCAACGTGAAAATCGAGAGCAACACGAACTGGAGGACCTCCACTCCACTTGACTTGGTAAGAGCCTCCAGGCAAGAGAACAAGTTGATTTGGAACAAGCTTTAAACCAGGAAACACATGAATCTGTAACAGGAAGAGAAAGCATTTTGTCAACTGGCCTTCATCTTTAAACAGCCATGTATTGAGTAGACACAATTCTTACTGCTTTGGGTGGACTGTGTATTATCCTTCCGCTCCTTGTCTCAGCACTAATGGTGATTCGTGCAATTCCAAGCGCATTTCCTGAAAGTTGAATTATATCAGATGGATACATCGGAGATTATGAATGGTTTTACCTCTAATTAAAAAGCGATCTTTATGTCCTTCAACAGGTTCAATTGAGACAACCTCATTATCGGCGGTCGTAGAGAGACGCATAAAGTTGTATTGTTCAATGTCAAATCTGTTCGAGTCCAAATAAGTAGTTAGAGTTTCTCATCCAGTAAGGGAAAAAGTAATACAAGATTAACGTACTTATTGCCCATCTGATCGAAAACTTCGACCTGCAGCTCGACAACATCCCCGACCTTGACCATATCTCTTGATTTCAGTGCTATAGAACCCACCTCTCCTATGGTGATTACGGACGATACAGGCGCAGATCCCTCAAGGCAGGTGTCGCGAACGGTCACCTAGAGGGAATTTAAGATTCAACAGCTTTGAATTGCATCAAAAAGATGGTATTTACCTTAAGTACGCCAGGTTTGCGTGGAACCACCTCAATATAAGAGTAATCATCGCTGAAAGACAAAGCAGCAAATTGGGTGGAATTGGTATCAAATGAATAAACACCAGAACCGCCTGTCAGCTGTAGTTTTACGATATTGTTCTCATCATTGTACACCGCTACCTGCATGACCAATGTTAATTATCTGGCTGATATAAATTACGCAAAGCTTAGAATTGAACATTACCCGCTCTGGATATATGTTGATATTGGGACGAATATGCAATGTCAACGACCTAGTTAAGCTGCGCTTGTCAAGCGGTAGTGGAAGTGCCCTGACACCCACTTCCTTTAGAACATTTTCATCATATCCAGTAATTGCAACCGCAATGTTAGCACGCCCTTCTGTGGGCTTTACGTGAAGTATGCGGTTACGCCTAGAATCTGCATCTAGCTCTTCAAATGTAACTAAATCCTGGTATTCAAAAAAAACAATAAGTATTTTTCATGATAAAACAGTTTAAATTTTAACTAACCTCGTTGCCAGATTGCCATGCAACATTAAGGGAAGAAAAATCATCGAACACATTGCGATCAGCGTCAATCAACTCCACAGTAAAGGGAATTCTTCTATCATTTTGCACTTGAAGTTCTTCAAAAATGCTGATACTTTCATCGTGCATCAATTCTAAGGGAGGAATCCTCAAGGAACCAACACATTTCTGTTTGCGTTCCTCTTTAACTGTTGCCTGCACTTTGGAATCTCCTGTTCCAGCAAGGCATTAATATTAATTACTCTGAAAGTTCAATATTAGTTGTTATACTTTACCTTGAACAGTAGGATAGATAAAGAGTGCATGAGGGACCTGACAAGAAAACCTCACGCTTGCTGAGACCGTAGCAGGCTTCGCGTTGGTTGAAGTAGGCTTGTTGCCGATACTAATTATCAAATCCTGATGATAAATAAATAACTGGAATATCAGTTGTGGTATGTTAAGTAATACACATTGAATTAAGAAGCATACCTGATGGCCAAACTTTAAACAGGTCACTGCAAAGCTGTATCGCGAAGGACCTGAACCATGTGAATCTTGCACAATACGGACCTAATAAAAATGAAACTTTATGCTCGGTAAAGAAACACTGCTATACCTGTGTTTCTTCTGGACCTACCTTGTCAGCTTCAGTGGGCAGAACTTCAGCAAAAAATGCTGTTGGCTCATACAACCAAGGTTTTGGTCCTCCTTCAAACTGTAGAAATATTCATTTTCAGAAACCGAGGTTCATAACATATGAATACTGTTATACATACGAGAATGTTGGTTGTTGAACCGAGGGCCACAAGAGCTACGGTCTGGGGGAATACAATGCGTAAAGGTTTGTATGCAAAAATGGTTATTTGATCCTTAAACTTGCCATACTTGACTGTGACAGTTGTTTGGCCCTCACTCATTGCAAGAAAGGATTTTACAGAGCAACTGACGTCTTGATATTCTTCTTGAAGCAAGCTGTATTCTGAACGATCTTGGATGGCAAAGACTAGATAAAAAATATTTTAGTACAAGAAGGATCACAATACATAAGGAATCTTAGTACCTGAAGGGTCTGATATTTCCCATTGGAAGGGAAGCGCGCTACAGTTATTAAACAGACGGCTGGAATGATCCCACACAGCCACTGGCAGGTTAAGTGGCCATCCCACTTGCACTTCAACCATGGTTGCCACAAACCCGATTTTATATGGGACTAGCGATTCAACCTAAAGGTAACGCAAAAGAAGTGTTTTAGAGAAAACTACGGGTGGAAACTACGGGTGGAATCAATACCTTGATTTGATTGTTGTTAAAAGCATTTTTTCTATCTGAAGCTTTAATTGTGCTTTCACCAATGCCTTCAACAGAAAGAAGACCTCCAGAATCAACAGCAATCACAGATTTATCAGAAGAAAACCTGTTGAAAAAATATTAGCATTGTTACTACCAAAAAAAAGCTTTTTAGTGCAAAACATCTCAACCCTTTATCTTAAGTGAAGGAATATACCAATGGTACTTGCCACTTCCACCAGAAGGCTTTAGCAAGAATTGATGCTTAACTTTAGGATCAAAGGGCAATACAACATCCTTGGGCTCAATCTGGACTTGTGATTGTATTGTTACAACTTGTTGAATAGGGGTAACCTTTGCAGTATAACCTTTGTCGCCCTGTTGTATAACAGATACATAATTTGAAATGAACCTCAATATTTAAGTTGGTTTCAGGAGTGTTATCACTGCTCACCTTGATTGCAGAAAGCTCGGCCTTTATCTCAACATTTCCTTCTTTAACGGTGTACAGCAAATAAGAATCCTTGTTGCTGCTTGACTGCTCAATACGGAAGAACTCCCCAGGAATACCGATCGAAAAATGCATGTGCTATTGATAAAATATATGGGTCAAAGAGGAAAATTCTCTATTACAAGTTTAATGAACAATAAATACCTCTGTTGTATGAAGCTTATGGTCGTTGGCATCAAAAACTTCTATTTCAAGCCTATACCTTGTGTTGGAGATGAGATACCATGAACCAGAACTTGAAGAGACTTCTTGAGTTTTATCCATATCAGGATATATTCTTAGGCCCAACTTCGCGGGCTCTACAACATTGATTAGCGCTTTAGCCTCATTTATATTCTCATATCTAACTGTCAATCTTGTTTGGCCGATGCTCAATGCGCGAACGCGACCAACGTTGTCAACTGTGGCCACTTTGGAGTTTTCCGAAGACCATGTATACTTGGGGTTGGGCATAGCAATTTCTATAGTAGGAGAAATGAAAGGAAAGGATATTCAATTGCAAGTAATAACAATTTTTAAAGTAAACAGCACGAAAGATTATTTTAACAATAAAAATAAAATCACTTACGTGTTGGATCTTTGTCTCTTGGATAAGTCTTGAGGACATACTGAAGTTCTGCACCAGGGGCCACGTAAATGGGCAGAGTGGGGAACAGCTGCAGAGGCTCCAATACCGACAGATCCACATTGGCAGTGATTCCCTGGGCACATAGCATATTAATACAACTTCAAATTCTTTTACAGAACTGCTATTCAATACAATGGACACTATAACGTTCGGACAACGTGGCCTCTACTATAGAGTGATAGTGTCCATTGTATTGAAAGACCAACGAAACAGAAATATTGTGGCAGCATACCTTAAAGCCGTGCTCTACTACAGTTGCTGTGACAGTTGCTTTACCAAAATCGAGACCCTTTATGAGCAACAAACTTGTCCTTAAATTCTGTTCCACCAACCCATTACACAATGACGATGGGCAGAAGAAGTTGATGATTAGTCTAAGGCCAAGCCCTACATTAGTGCAGCAGGAACGGGCAGAGACGCGAAAAGAAAGGAAGAATACACATCTTCAGACGGAGATGTAAAATGTGAAGAACTTAGAAGGGTCAAATGGTACCTTCTCTTCCATTTCTAATACTGTTGAACTCACTTCGACTGCAGAGCCTTTGAAAGGAAGAAACTGGAGAACATTGCTTGGCTTGGGGGAAACTGACCACTCAAACTTGAATCCCTCCACACTTGAAAAATGGTTGGCTGAAGAACAAAAACAGTCACAAACCTGGGATTCCAATTCTTCATTTTGGATGAAGGATTGGGGGGGGGATTTTCTCTGTTGTGGGGCAACTTACTGCTGGCATCGAATGCCTGCACTGTTAGGACCTCAATGGCCTCGCGATACATCGTGTGGGTCGTTGTCGAAATAGAGATAGTGTGGATAACATCTAAGAACACTTCACAACGAAGGGTGCGTCCGCTTTCTGTGTCTTGTGCCTTGATCCATGTTGATAGCCGCTCAGTGGAGATGATTTCGGGTGTGACAACAGCTCTTGTCGAACAATCTTTCTTCTTGGTATCATCAAATATGGGCGTTATGGAGACAATTTCAGGATTCAGAGAAGACCTTTTTAATGTTCAGAAGATATTAGCTTTAATCTTCGATTTAAGTGGGGAGGGGCAAGATGAGAGCGTTATTCTTTGATTTAAGAGCAGAGGGGCCAACCATTTGAAGCAACCATTGAATGCTGTGATTGTGTAGCTGACTGCGCTCTCTTTGGTTGCATGAGGCAGCAGCAGGGTGGCATCGCTGATCGAGGGTTCTTCAATGTCATCGGCGCTCGCTGCCACGAAGCCAACACAAACAAGACAAGAAAAGGCCAGAAAGAGGAGGAAAGGACGCGCCACAAAATGCATCATATGTTGATGTGGACAGCCCCCCGTGTGATGTCCGCTCTGGCCAGAGAGAGTGTGTTGCAACACAAAGAGCAGACAAAGAGCGCAAAGTTTTTCTCCGAAGTCCCTTTCTGCTTCTTCTAAGTAACCAGATTAATTAATAAATCTCTCTGCCGCCAAATTCACGTTCCTTCCCCCCCCCCCAATGCTGCAGACGAGCTCGAGGAGACTCGTTTCCATCTTTCCCCGGTTTGGTCCTTTTGCATCGCAACAATGGCCTGCTTGCTCAATGTATGTACAATAAAGATTGATAATTATTCTCACACATCACTTTTAAATCTGTGAACAATTCTCAATAATTAACACTTTAACACTTTAACCAGCAGAAGAGGTCTTTCTCGTTCTTCGCGCGTGCTGTCTCAACGACAAGATCCTGAATGCGAGACAAACAAGAAGAAAGCATCATCAGATATCTACGATGTGCTGATTATTGGAGGTGGGATGGTTGGCTCTGCACTTGCTTGTGCACTGGGTACGCTTTGCAACACTGCAATGTGCCACAGTTCCAGAGCGTTAACGCTCTTCTATGTGAATTAATTTATTTGCCAGGCTGCACACCCACGACGCGCCATTTGAAGATTGGTCTCATCGAATCGAGCACGCCTGCTCCACTGCATCCTCTCAGCTCTCTCCCTGAAGTCAGGGTCGTCTCTGTCAACCCAGCTTCGGTAAGATTATTGCAAGGTTTGACACGCTCCTTCTCCCCATTTCTCTTTATTTACAACGAGATGTAATGACAGCTGTTTTGTGTGCAAGTATTTATTCTCTCTCTCTCTCTCTCTCTCTCTCTCTCACACACACACACACACACACACACACACACAC
>CDFI01107082.1:8429-18479 GCA_000826405.1 Acanthamoeba divionensis | reverse complement strand
GTGTGTGTGTTTTCCGTTTTCACCTGTTGCTTGTTAACTACAAAGAGACGCTTCTTGACATATGGAAAATAGCTCTGTGCTGTTAATATAGTCTTGCGTTTCCACTGATCTTTGACCTTGAGAATTGAAATGGGTCGGAAGTCAGAAACACAACTAATATTCAGCTTCTGCTCTCTGCCTCTCTCGCTCACACACACCACACACCTGATAAGACTGGCCACCTCCATCCAAAGTAAAGGGGGTCTCAAAAATGAACCGCTCTGCATTGTCATAGAATGTTCAATTAGACAAAAGCATTGTTTGTTTGTTTGTTTGTTTGTTTGTTTGTTTGTTTGTTTGCAGGTATGGGAGAGTATTTTTTACAAAAGAAATAAAGATATTATTTTTTTTTGGGGGGGGGGAAGTACTCAGATTGTTGTGGCGCTCAAAGTAACTGACCCTTTCGGCCCTCTCCTGTTCATCCAGGTAAGGATCTACAAAGGTAATCTGAATGTAACATATTCCTACGCGCCATGATGATGATGATGATGAATATAACAACAAGTCAATTTATATATAAACAACAATTATTTTAATAAACTAACATACTGCCTTATAAGCTAGGTAGGAATTGAGTCTATACCAGATTCAAGCTTAGAGCGGTCCACATCAGTGGAGCTTGTCCATAAGCGCAACTTTTTGCTACTGAGCCGCTCAGAGTACTGATTCTGTGCCAGAAGAAAAAAACACACATCATAGATTACACACACACGCTAGAGAAGTGGGGCAACAACACGAGAAGATGGTGTGTGTAGTGTGTGTGTAGTGTGTGTGTGTGTAGTGTTACCTCGAGTCTTTCAGTGATTTCTCCAAGGCGGGTGATCTTGGGTTCCTTGTAAATAAACTCCTGTCCATCTAGCTCGTCAAAGTCAGCCCCGTAAAAGCCAACCCTATAGAAGCTGCCTAACATCCGGCTCTGCGCCTCATTCTACGAAAGCACAATTGGGTATATTTGATTAGGTCACCACATATATATAAGGTATTGATTGAAGAGAGCAGCAGAGGAAACAATGTACAGCATTCGCGATGTCATTGCAGATATCCTGCAGGTCGGCGTGGCAGCGTGCCAGTTGGCGGTAGTCACGATGCGCTTCGTGGATGGGCATCATAAGTTTGTAGACGGACGCACCAGTCTCATACAAAGCTCCCTGGAAGGGCGCAAGCATTAGATGGAGCGGAAGAGAGCGCTCGATAGGATAGGTCAAGGGTGAGATGTGAAAGAACCTTTTTGAAATACTCTATGGCATCGCTCATGACTCGTATAAGGCCGCCCTCACTGAATAGCTGCGATTCACAGACGCCTTCATCGCCCTTCAGGTAACACACACGTCCCCAAAATTGTACACGTTAGTGGATGATCCTCAAGTATCAGTTCTTCAAAATACTTTGGTCTGTTGACACTTACAAGTGACGATATCTCGGTGAGAGCTTCCTCAACAGTGTTAGGAGATATCGCTGCAAAGCTGCTGCACCCGCTTGGAAGAACCGTCTCTGCATCAGGTACCGCAGAGGCAGAGGAAGAAGAGCCATTGGCAATAGATGGGCGGTTGGAGCGCAGGGCCAAGTACTCTGAGATGAGCGCCGCCATGTGCAGCGCGCACTGGCCCGCCTCTGCCCAGTTATGCTAAATGCAAGAATGACAAGACGCGAAAAAAACCTCAGCTACACTGTTTTGAAAACTGAACAAAATAATGGGAATCTTGGGAGGGGATAGCTTACGCGCAGAGCGTGGAAGTTGGCAAGGTTGATGAGCCATGTGATGCGCAGGTCGGGCGTGTTGGCATAGCTCTTAGATATTCGGAAGTAGAGGTCTGCCATCATCTCGGGATCATTCTACACACACACACACACACACACACACACACGACGTTAGTTTGCAAAAGCAGCAAATTGGAGGGTGAAGATGCATCATACTTCGTATTGATTGATTTTTACAGAGTCCCTTAAAATTGTGTACAAGCGGCTGGTGAGCTCTTCGACCTGTCCGTGCAGCAACAGCAATTAGATATCTAAGGTAGGTGTGTGGAGATCATGTGTAAGAAACTAAAACCTGTTGAGCAAAAGATTTGTGGGAAGAGGTGCTAGGCTCGCCGTCCTGCATGCGCGTGGCACACTTGGAGATGAACTCAAGCGAATCCCGTAAGAAGCTGTCATCCTGCAAGGATAGAACTGTTAATGAACTGAAGTGCACTCAGGAAGGGGGAGATGGTCTCACCTTGATGCCCTTGCCTACGAGAGCAGAAAGGGCAATTGTGACCTGCACTTTGACTCGGGCAAAGTTCTTGCGCACCTCCTGCGGAAGATCCCAAGAAGATTGATGAGAGGCCACACCGTTTGCTTTAGCGTGTTTTGTTGTTACCTCATAATTCTTCTTCATTAACATTGCAAGAAACGCAGACGCCTGGCGCCGTGTATCTAGATTGCTGCTGTGGCAATGAGTAATCACCTGCAGAAAAAAGCAAACACAATACCAGCATGTCAGACATTAAGCAAAAAAATTGATAAAAGGACAAAAAGAAAGGAAAGCTAGATGTGGCTCACCGTGGGACATATCTCTGCCACATATGGCGTGTTGCTGTAAAACACTTGTTTGCCATATCTAATGGATTTTACACAAAAAATTAGTTATTTTTTTCAGCTCTGTGAGAAGCTCCCCTGCGGCTTTCAATTCTCCTTTAGGAACAGAGAGTTACCTGCACACAAATGTATGAAGAGAAGCGTATATATAGCCCAGTAGCCCTATGCTTTGGTTCCGTTTGAGTAGCCCGAGAAGTAGATAGAACACCTGCAACCACCCTCAAGCGTCAGGACGATCGTCAAACGAATATTAACGAGGGATAACGGTCAGAGTGGTGCGTTACCTTGTCCATAAGTTGGTTTGGCCCAGAGGCACAGTCAGTGGGGGCAAGAAGCTCTTTCTTAAAGAAAGCCATAAATTCCTCCAGAATGTCCAACACGACTCGCATAACCTCATTACTGAGGTTTCGCTCCTGATTGTATTAAATCGGAAAAATGAGCTCTTTTTCGGGTCCTCTTGCTAACGAGGGATAGAGGATTGAAAGAACGCACGATAGGGGCGATGAAGACATATTGAGGCTCAAGGGAAGGAAGCGCATTGCTGGCCTTCGCTTTTTGGAGGGTCGTTCGGAACTGCCTCTGATCTCCGGGGCATGCCTGAGAGCGTGCTACCCGCTTTTCCCGCAGACTCGCGTATGTACGCCTTCCCTAGATTATATCGCAGCTATGTTAAACCGTGGCGGGCTCAACGGTGGTAGGAAAATCAGGAGCTGCCAAGGATTGGGAAGAATACAGCATTGGTACGCGAAGGCGTTCCAGCATCGGTATAGAAGCTCTCGAGCATAGCCTTGGTCGTGGTGGCGGATACTGTAACCTTGCCCATCGACATTCGCTCCTCAGTACGCTCTTTTCCAGCATACTATCAGGCGTAAAGTAAGTGAAGGCACGAGCTATGAGAGCAAAAAATTATAATATAATGTCTACCTCAAAAGTATCTACAGCCAGGTGCAGCATGTCGAGAAACAGTACGAGCCTAGACCTCTGTATTTTAGGAGGCCATACCACAACATAGAGTCAGGCCTTTCTCTAAATGTATGAAAAATAGAAGGAAGGACCTACGGTTTCCTTTTCCCACCAATGACGCAGGAGGCTGGGGTCAATGCTATGTAATATCCAAATCCATACTATATATAAAGAGCGTTGTGAGTTTTGGGTGTAGTGACGAGTTTTGGAGAGGAAGGGAAAAACCGATCAGAGTTTTGCGTCGTTCTTCCAAATCTCTGGTTTTGAGAGCTTTGCAATGCGTCAGCAGCTGTTTCCATTTAAGACGATGCTAATTAGCAACAGACATTCGTTACGTTATAAATGAAAAGGATTCGAACGATGGATTACCATTGGGAGGAAAGGAAAATAAAGTGCAGCGATGCGGGATATAGCGGGTGTGATGACGGCGTTAGCGGGGGATTTGGCATAGCGACTGTCACTCAAATGACCCACTACTAAATCTCGCAGTACAGAGACCGCCTGGTTTGATAAATAATGACAACACAGCCCCAGTTTCATTCAGAAAATGTGCTGTTGTAATGTCACAACATACTGAAGAGGACGTGGGTTCATACCTTGGTTCTAATTTGCTTTTCGGGATGATCAATGTAAGAAGATATGTGCTCCAATACAACAGCACATAGAAAGTGTGTCTCCCTGAATGTCATAATTTCATTTTTAGCAAGGAGAGCAGGATCTTCTAATTGACAAAAGATTGGCTTTACTACTTACTTAAACTCTTGAAGAAGGGTGGAAATGGATTTGATGTGAAGAGAAAGTGTCAGGTTGAGAGGGACAAAGTGTTCGTATTCAGTGAGAATCTTCAGGAATCCCAGACGCATGTCATCGAATACCACGACCCCTGAAGATTCGTTTCTCGTGTTGCCACCAACAGCGGCTGTCCCCGTTCCTACCATATCTGCAGCCACTTGCTCTGCCTATATATGCACCACAGGTGTAAGTGGCAGTGTAAGGGGTAAAGGAAGAATTTTCCCCTTCCTTCTTGAAAAATAGACAACATAAGACAATTTTGGTTAGAATATGGGTGGATCATCATACAATATGAAGCACAATGCCACGATCCATGATAGACAGCAGGTCACGCAGGAACATCGCTATACTCTGCATGAGCAAAACATACACCGAGTGTACAAACCTATCTGTAAGCACTGTGGTCTAATCTCTCCCCAATGCTAAGTGGCATACCTGGTACAAAGCTTTAACAATAGTAAGGCCAATTCGGTTGCCTTGCCGCAATACACCCGTCAGGCCTGCCATAAGGGCCCGCAGGTCCTGAACTAGACCTACACCAAACCGTCGCTCCCGCGGATGAGTTCCTACATAAGCCCCAAAACAGCCAAATGTGGTTAATAAAAAGTATTGTGATATTGAGCAAAATGTACAAGCATAAAACTTACTACTAAGTTCTCCCGCCGCATGCAGCTTGAGCACCATAGAGCGGAAAATTATCTTGAACAAAAACCATGCAAATTTATACCATTCTTCTTTGTAGGAGTTCTGTGTGAGAGAGCAGAGATGTAGGTTAACCATATGGTGATAAACATTGTTGGAAGCAATTTAAACGTACAGGGGACTGTTCATTGAGAAGGTAGCTCCAATGTTTGATTATGCGAGCGTACACGTAGCCAGCCTTGTCCCCACTAATACCAGCAGGCGATAGAGTGCCAGCATCAGGATAGCCGTGAGCTGGCGCGTTACTGAAGGCAAAATGAGCATAGCTCTCCAGCACGCTGCCTATCTCCACCTCCACGCTCAAGCTTTGCACACCATATTATATTAATTAGAAATGATATGGATAACAATATTGAATAAATGTTACGTACTTCTGGAGTATCGTGAGCAAAGTGTTGAAAGCTTGGCGTTGGGTGGGAACGTGGGATACAGCACACATGAGTCTAAGTAGCTGTGTAATTAGCACGGGCAGAATCCACATCAGCCGCGACCCTCCCAGTGAACCCAGTGCAGCAATGGCCTGGTCCAGCCAGAAAATTTTACCAGTTAGAGCAAACTCGCATGGTAATATACTCACAAAAATCTTTAAGTAGTGACCTGTGGCAAGGTATCGTAGGGCTGGGGATTGTGCAGACGTGTCCAGAAGGTGCTAAGATGAACGTTGCTTGTATAGAGTGATGACACCATCCGCAGCCGCACTCTGAACAAGCCTTTTCCACCATCAATAAACTGAATTTATCGCATGAAACAAAGAAAGTTATGCACATAAAATTAAGAATTGAGGTAACGTTGGGGTTGAATACCTTCATTGATTGCTGAGCTTCGCTAGATAGGTAGTGAGGTGAGAGCTGCAGGGCGATAGGCAAATTGTGCTCCTTGCAGACAACCCTGTCCAGTGGAGCCCGACAAAAGAGATTAGATTTTGGTATTTTGACGGGGAACAGAAACAACCGACCTGCCATTATGGAAAAAAGGAAGGTATGCATAGCCTACACACTTTTGCTGAAACAACAAGAATGCCCGTAAGTGTTATTGTGGAGTGCAGTGATGACTTGGATATGATTAAAAGAGTACCTCAAAAGAGAGCTCTTTGTTTTTGGTTGGCTGACAAACGATGTGGTAGAAAGTAAAGAGCAGATGGTGTGAAGACATGAGTAGAGGTGGAAGCTCTACTTTCCATTCATCATAGTAACCTATCACACAGTGAGTCAGTAAAAGATATGGTGAGTCAGGATAGCCTCAGCTCTCCTCTTCTCTGAGAGCACAAAAGAAGAGAAGTGAATACCAGGAGTCTTGGCATGGTAACTCACACAGCTAAGGCTTTCTTTTAGCATTGTCCCTCCCCGTCCGTAAATAGCCTGATTTAACAGGTATGGACATTTCAAAATCAACAAAATGTTTGGTTGAACTGTGACCAAATTGGGCAATGAGGGAATGCAAACAGTAAAAGGCTGAGGCTGTTCGGGGTCGGCATCAGAATTGAGCACTTGTATTTTGATAACAATGTTTTTGCCCCCAAAGGTGGCTCCTCGCGATCCAATGTTCAAAAGCTGCATAAAAACAATCATCAGTATTGATCTCTATTCCCAAGAACATAAGGAGCGATAAAAACCTCAGGATAGATATAAAGAAGATTAACATAGTTGGTAGCCACTTGGTCAAGCCCACCACTAAACTCCTGCACCTCTTGGATAACCTGTGCGGTGTATATTTGAGCATCCATGCCAGCAGTGGTTTTGCAGAGAATTTGCATGAAGTTACCTGGTGCGGCTGGTCTGCGGGGGGCAGAGGCTTGACAGGCACGAGGCAGGGCGACACACGACCGACCAGCTTTTTGTCTTCCTTTATCTCAGAGATCTCTACCATACAAAGGCCCGGGATTGATTTTATCCTCTTTGATCCAGACTATGTAGTGCAATAAGAGGTAAGCTTCTTTGTTTCTAGTTTGAAAAAATTGAGACCATGTTATTTGTCACCTTGGTTTGTTCGCAACAAGCAGTTAATAACTGCGCGTCACTGTATATAGCCAGAATGGGAAAAAAGAATTAGTCATCAATTTATATTTTTCCTGCCTTACAGTATACAGTGAGCGCTTGTAGAAAGGGATTATGTGTTGAGAAGAAGGCAAGGCACCTGGGATCCTTGTGCCTAAGAATCGGTTGGAAGGTAACCTGAGCCCCATCAGGGAAGTTCAATTGGCCATCGGCTGTAAACAGAGGAAGCACAGCCCAGCCCATAGCTTGCCTATAGGCGTATTGAAGAAACTTAAGCAAACATGATCAAGGATCGATAGTTCTTTTGAACGCGCAACATCTGTTAGTTACCTAAATTCCCCAAAGCGCTTACAAAAATCTTGTGCTTGACTCTCGAGTCTTTCTTTCTCCTTTTCTTTGATCTGTACAAAAGTATTGTGTCAAGAGAATTGCAAGTAATGTACTACTTTGATAGGATATTTTTAAAGAAGCCTACCTGATCATACTTCATGTAGGGGTCACAGGATGCTTCCATATCAGGCTGAGCGACCTTTTCTATCCTCAGTACGAGCACCACATCTGGTGAAGGGCAGGACACCCGAAACAATGCTCCACCTCCTGCTTCCAGCCCCTACACATATTGGAATAGGAGAGACGAGGTTTGTTGTGGGCAAACTGAGTGAAGCGTTATGGTGGGCGTATTATACATAACGGTGGCCATCAAGCAAGGCTGAAATGTGGGGTGGATTGGTGGAAAAGTAGAAGTTCTCAGAGATGCGCTTCTTGGTGCCCAGATCATAGAGCGCCAGCACTCCAAAGAAGGCCTCAAACTCACCCAATGCAAAAGCAATCTTTTTGGGTACTACCAGTATTTGCTTGCCCCTATACCATCGCAGGCAGTTTGAATATTATAAGACAATACTACAACAAAGCATAATCGGACCGAACATGGTTATGCGTACACGTTTTGATTAGAGCTAAAGAAATTGCGAACTTTTTCTGTTGACACTGGCGTGGCCTCTTCTGTCTTTGTGAACAGCGCAAACAGGTTTAATCGATCATTTTTCTGCAGAGGAGAGATGACATGGCAATTGTGAGCTCCAAAGGCGCCAATTGAAATTTGGACTATAAATGCTTTTTAATAAAGACCCAGCTCAGAGTCCAGAGGGTATGCACTTACACAAAGGTGAGGAGAAGAGGTTTCGCTGTTCCTCTTGGCGCAGAGCTCTTCAATAAACGCAAACTCACTTGATGAGACGTCCTCTCGGCAGCGCACATGATTTGAAGAACTACTATCATAACTCAGCCTCTGATTTGGATCTTTATCTTTTCTCTTCTTTTTGTGTTTTTTCTTTGATCGAGTAGTCGTGCCATTCTTGTCTTTAATTGATGAACCAGAGTGACCACACTCTATGCTAGAGCCTGTGCTGGTGGGATGGTCTTCATCTAGATGAAAGCAGATGTGTGGTTAGCAATAAAGCTTTGACCCAGAGTGTCCTATCACGAGACGGACAGAGTTACCAATAGCAGTGGTAGTGGAGGGGTAGGTGGTGGCCATGTCATCGAATTGCTCAAAGTTGTGGCAGGGCAGAGCCTGCTGATCTACATGAAGCAGAAGGCGGTCGCGAGGGACCTGCTCCCGTGTTTGCCCGTACTTGCGCGCATACTTGCGACCGAGTACTACCCAGTCCTGAGAGAAAAATTCCACAAAGTCACCTACGTAATGGCCTGCACCGATGAGTCGCGTGGCCTCCGCCTGCCAGAAGCAGAACCAACAACACATAATCCAAACCAACAAGAAGCAGCACAAACAGACCAAAGAGGCGTGGAGGTTAACAGTGTAGAGCAATTGGCAAGCAAAAAGCTAAGATTTTGAGAGAGGGGGTAGTAACAGGAATTCTGGGTGGGTTGGAATTAGAGGGGTGGCGAGTCTTGCGCTTCTTGATGACCACTGTCACATCGTCCTCTGGGAACGTAAAGAGGATCTCTCTCAGGGGGTCAGTCTGCACCTCGGCCTCATTAATCAGCTTCTCAAAATCGAAGGTCAGCCCCTGCGCATTAGCAGAAAGAAACACTTCTTTATCAGGGTCCTTATCCATAAATGTGCACTTCTGGATGTATGATCAAGTTGCTTGAAAGGAATTTGAAAAAACAGGTGGATGGAACAGTTGGTTTTGGGGGGGGGGAGTCTAGTGTGACAGGCGTAAACCCTTCCCAGAGGGGGGGGGCTTTAATTGGGGGTGCTGTGACACCAGAGGAAAGATACGAGGGCATAGCACGCTGCTTGAGAGCTTACGAAAACGAAAGAGAAGGGAGGTGATTTGCATACCTTGTTGTTGGGGCGAAGAGGAACAAGTCTACCGCCAGGCGAAGACATCTGATAAAGATCGAGCGAGTGAAAGAGCAAACCCACATTCATTGAGAGGCCTGTCTCCCCTGTGTTACCTTCCATGGCACTGCCCAGGCTCGTGTTGCGCTGCCTAAAGGAGCCGCTCCTCTCTGCATGCTTCTGGCTAGACTCATCTCCCATGTCAAAACTGGCGCTTTTATTTGAGTGCCTCAGATACCCCCTAGAGGCTGATCTTCTCAGATGCTTTGCCACCCCAGACATAAATGTTTTGGAGATCCTTTATGCCTTCTGAACAAGCAAGCAAAGATTTCAGTAAGACATTTGAGAAACAAGATGACAGACTGTCTTCACAACAACAAACTGAAATGAAACAAGAAAAAGGCCATCAACCAGCATGGATCATGAATCACAAAGGATCAAGCTGGTCTCCACATGAGGGAAAGAAAAAGGGAGACACACACACAATGTGTAGAAGAACAGCATCACGCAAGAGGAGAGAATCAATCTACCTACCTTTGTGTCTGAAAGTGAAACACCCCAGATCTGGGGGAAAAAAAGAAGACCACCAACAGGGCTACGCAGCTTCGCGGGTACTCTTCCTCTGATCCAACAATCCTCTAATCTTTATCTCTCTACACTCTCTCTACACACCGC
>CDFI01107080.1:0-11392 GCA_000826405.1 Acanthamoeba divionensis | reverse complement strand
ATATTTGTTGTTCTTAATGATTGCAACATGTTGTGTTCTATACAAGCTGAAAAGAACAGAAAGGCTCAGTGCTGAGGAGGGTGGGATGGGAAAAAGGTTTCTTTGTAGCGTGCAAAGGCAGACTCGATCTCTTCAGGACAAAGCCCAAACTGCTCCAGCGTATACGAGTGTGCACCATACTTGGCCTGTGGGTCTTGGTCTTTGAACCAGCGGTCGAGCCTGTCTGAGAGAGCTTGCCTATCGTAGGGCCTGTCGAAGTGCTTATATATCTGTTCCATCACAGCGAGGGGATCCTTTACAAGGTCAGACATGTACATATCAAAGAACTGCTTTGGATTGTTCAGTTCGTTCCTCGTTTTCATGGCCCTCTCCACAACGTCAGAGAATACTCGCAAATGGTGCTTCCCAACCTGGTCATCATCAAATGGAAACGATGGCATGAGTGTGAGCAGAGAGAGCAGGGAACAAGATGAGGAATAGAAGAATGTGGTGTTGTAGCTTACCTGGTGCAATGCAGTAGGATCGGGTGGTGCCATGGCAGCGCCAAGACTAGCACTAGATGGTATAGCCTTGATGGGTTCTCTGTGGCACCACACAAACTGTGCGTCTGGATAGACCTCCAAGATGGCATCCAAAAACAAAGTGTGCAGTGGCGCCTTGAATACCCATCCACGTGGCTGCTCAAATACAATTGAACTTGTATGAGTCTCTCTTTTAGTTTCATAGAGAGAATGCATATCATGGGTATACCTTTCCAGTGGTCGAGGTGTCTGCTTTGTTGTTCATGCTGTCCTTCAGCTGCAGAAGTTGCATGAACTTCTTGTGAAACGAATAGATCTCTACTGCACGTTTCTTGTCAACAGAGAGATACCAATCCGCATACTGCTTCGATCGACCAATGAAGATCTGAGCGCCATTGAACATCTCATAGTCGAGCAGACTGATGCACTCGCCAGGTCCCTCAGCGCGAACGTGATGGATGCTGGCAAAGTGTGGATACAGTGAAAAGAACTGGTCCCAGTRACGCTTCTCTGCTTCTATACGGCTCTCTTCGTTTGGCAGCTCTACCGTGTTGAGTGGCCGCCTMAGCTCCCACAACTTGCAGCACCGCAACTCCTCATCCTCAAAAAACACTAACAATGCCCAAAGAGGGAAGAGATCGAGTGTTTAGCGATGAATGAAGATGAGAGATGAGAGAGATTAGGGCGTACAGTTGTGCAGAAGTGTAGAGCCTGTTCTTGGAAGGCCAATGATGAAAAGGGGTCTGTTCAGTTGCTGCTGAGAAAGCTCAGAGGCGTTCTGCTCAAACTGTTCTTCCAGCAATAGCCTTTTTTTTGGGAATTTCAGAGATTTAATCTTCAATCTTGAATTAAAAATCTGGAAGTGGGGTGGACTAGGCCTACCTTGTTTTGAGCATTGTAAGCAGTGGGGCAGATGGAATCAAGCTCATGAGAATGGTGAGTGGCTGCACCAGTCTTTCAGGTGGTCCCCCAAAGTTAGAAAGGCCAACTTCCTTCTGCGCTTCTTCAATCAATCTCTCTGCCATCTCCCTCTAATGTTGTTGATTCAACAGGCTATAAGATCTTTGCAACAGAAGAAGAAACCAGAACAAGTAGTAGTAAACACAATAAACAAACTAGTCTGATGGAAAGGAATTTATACCGTAGGACTGGGGAAGTCGCCTCCATCCCACAGGCAGAATGCAGGATCATAGGTAGTTTGGATTGCGGGCAATCTCAGGTAGTGCAGTATATCTGGTCGACCTTGATGTTCCATCGAGCTTGAAAACAAAAGGATTTACAGTCGCTGTGTCTCCGACCTTGCAGCAGTGCGCCAGCCAACGAGAATCGAGGAAAGCTTCGGCTCCAATCCCTTTTCTGTCGACAGCCTCTAAAATGAGTTCATGGCATTCCAACAAACTATAACTTTCTTTGCAGTCACTCCATAAGACTCTTGGTGAACAGTGTGTGTGTATGGACACAGGAAGCTAAGGCTTTGCGGCTCTCCTGAGTGATCTGCCCACAACCCCTTATTAAAGAAGAATTCATTGTAGGAAGCTTTCCACCAGTTGAGATACATGCTGCCTTTCTGGAACAATTTGCAAGCTCTTTGTTACTAAGGCTCATGCAGACAGGGATTCAGAATAGGTTCACATGATTGACATGATTGGAGAATGAAAATAATTTAGATGAGTCAGTCATACGTGCTTAAGAAACAGTTGTTTTTGAATGTGCAACACATTCTCCTGGCTTCTGCATGCCCTTAACTTGCAAGAAAGACATCATGGTGCTTGTACTAAGTAATTGTAGGAGCAAGCAGGGGTGCGTTCATGTGTAAACAAACAAACTAACAGAGCTCCTGGATTAAACAGAGACATCCGGAATCTAAAATATGCCAGAGCTCAGTTCATTACAGCAGAAAGAACCAGAAAGAACCAGAAAGAACCAGAAAGAAGCCCTTGGGTTCTGCACACAGGGGGAAAATGGCCAAAGAAGTGTTGTTTGTTATTTGGTTTGTTTTGTTTTGTTCTGTTCTGTTTATAACAAAGGTTGGTTGTTCTAAACAAATAGAGAGAGAGAGAGAGAGAGAGAGAGATCTCTATCTGGCTCACCGATCACCTTCGCCTCAAGCTTCTTCTTGTTGCAAGTGAGCTGCTGCTGCTCCTGCTTGCGGTGGTACCAGTGGTAAACGTGGGCCCTGCAGGGAGATTGAAAGCGAACGAAGAAGGCGAAGAAGAAGAGTCGAAAGGATTTGGTGCTATAGTGTCTGGTGCAGCTCCAAAGAAGTTGGTAGAAGGAGTCGTCGTCATCGTTGAAGAGGAAGAAGAAGAAGCACTAAAGAGGGAAGAAGGTCCGGAGGATGCAGACTGGTCAGTAAAAGGTGTGGAAAAGGCTGTTGTTGTTGTGAGGCCATGGCTTGATGAAGATCCAGGGCCTTCTTCGCTTGTTGTGGTTCCTTCCACTGAACCATCGGTGGAGCTTGATGAAGATGAAGGCACGCTGCTGAAGAGAGAAGGCCCTGTGGACGTTGTTGTTATTGTTGATGATGATGGTGATGATGGTGAAGGCACAATGCCGAAAGGAGAGGAAGATCCGGTGGTGGATGCTGTACTGTTCAGAAAAGATCCACCAAAGGAGAAAGTTGGTTGATCTGCTTTGTCTGCTGTGGAACCGCTCGAGTCCGCAAACGAGAAGGCAGGTGGCATTTCAAATGCTGAAGTGCTACTAAAGAGCGAAGAAGGTCCGGAGGATGCAACACTAAAAGGGAAAGCGGGGGCTTTCTGGGCAGTGCTGCTGCTGCTGCTGCTGCTGCTGCTGCTGCTGCTGTTGAAACCTTGACGACTGCTTGTAAAGTTTCTCTTTGATCTGTGCCCAAACTCTGGGAACGGCTCATCTCTTTCATCTCTGCCAGGTCCCTCCTGCTGTTCGTCGTCGTCATCATCGTCTTCGTCTTCTTCTTCATCGTCATCATCGTCTTCCTCATTTTCATCTTCGTCTTCATCATCTTCTTCCTCCTCCTCCACTTCTTCCTCATCCTCGTCATTATTTTCGTCTTCTCCCTCTTCTCCCTCTTCTTCTTCTTCCCCTTCGTCCTCATCATCACCCTCGCCCTCTTCCTCTTCCTCGGTGCTTTCATCAGGCTTGTTGTCTTGTACCCTTTTGAGTTTGTCTTGATTGTCTCTAAGTTTTTGGACATTAAACGAAGAGACTGGTCGATCCGCCAGCCCCTCACTTGTCTCACCTTCAGATGGCGTGGTGGCTAATTACAAATAGATGGTAAATATCCAACGCGTGCACGACTCAATTTTTTTAAAAAAAAACCTGAGAGCAGTAGTACTCACCGTTGAAGCTCAAGGTCGCAGGAGAATCGCTTTGTTGTGGCGATGGCACCGAGGTAGACGCAATAGGAAGGCTCACGCTAGGAAGGCTCTCTTCCTTCTTAACTGTCGATTCTGGAATAGGCTGAGTTGTTGTCGATTCTTTTTCTGCATGAACTGGCAAGTTGAAGGAGGGAGTCGAAAAAGCAAACATGCCCGAAGCAGACTTGCCAGAGGCAATGTCAGAAGAGAGAGAGAATGGAGAAAAGGCTGAGAACTGCTCTTTGGGCGTATCCTTCTCTGTTGTCGCAGAAGGAGACAGCTGTGGGTTGAGAAGCGATGAAATCTGCGATCCAAATAATGAGGACTGCGATGGTTTGTTCTCTGGCTCTTTTGCTTCTGAAAGTTTCGCTGCATCAGGGGATGCAGCGGAGCCAAAGGAAGAGAAAGACATGGCGCCAGAAGAGAACTTGCCAAATGGAGAGTCCTTTACATCTATCGGTTTCTCATCTATTAGAAAGGAATGAGGTGAGTATAGTAGCAGGGAATCATAAGTCGTGCCACAAGATATTGCGTTACCTTTCTTTTCATTCTTTGTAAAGCCGAGTGGGGATGCTTGTCCAAACGTCGTGCCAAGGCCACCAAAAGGAGATGCTGAAGAGAAGGGAGTTGTGTGCCCAAAGCTAAACGATGTAGCTGGATTCTCAGACAGCGAAAATGAGCTCAACCCGCCTGGAGATTGTGTGAATAGTCCAGTTGAAGTAAATGATAATGATGCTGGGGCAATGGAAACATCGACTTTGTTGTTGGTGTTTTTCATTTTTTCCTTTTCACTGTCAGAATCATCATCTGATTGATCACTGTTTTCTTCATTTTCTGATTCGTCGCTGAAACCTGTGGCTTTGGAACTGCGGTCAGTCTTGGATAACGAAGCAAACAAATCTGTAGTAGATACAGAACATGCTGTAGTTTGCTCAAGCGCTGGTGAAGGCTCGGCAGCTCTTTGCAATGAACCAAGCTCGGGCGAAATTGAAGTCGTAGAGAAAATACTAGAGGGGAATTTTTCAGAAGTATTGCTTTCTTTCCTCTTCAAGCTAAATGATGTAAAAGGCGTAGCGTGGTCTCCAAAAACACCACTACTTGGATCTTGGATCTTGCTGTCTATTGGCTCTTTCTTTTCTTCTTCCTTTTTTGCTGGGCGAGGAACCAAGCATGTGCCACAGGCGCTGCTTGTTTCTGGATTGACCTCGGTGCAGCATGCACAAGACCATCCCTTCTGTGTAGTAGCTGGAGGAGCAGATGATCCAAAAGAAAAACCTCCAGTTACACTCTTCTGCTCTGTCGACTCTTTCTTTTCTTCCTGTTTCGCTACAAAAGATGTTCCAAAAGAAAAGCCTCCAGTGCCAAATGATGGCTCTTTCTTCTCTTCCTGTTTCTCTACAAAAGCCGAAGGCACAGATGTTCCAAACGAAAAGCCTTCAGTGCTAGAGGTTTTCTTCTCTTCCTTCTTTGCTGGGCGAGGAACCAAGCATGTGCCACAGGCGCTGCTTGTTTCTGGATTGACCTCGGTGCAGCATGCACAAGACCATCCCTTCTGCGCAGTAGCTGGAGGAGCAGATGGTCCAAAAGTAAAACCTCCAGTTACACTCTTCTGCTCTGTCAACTCTTTCTTTTCTTCCTGTTTCGCTACAAAAGATGTTCCAAAAGAAAAGCCTCCAGTACCAAATGATGGCTCTTTCTTCTCTTCTTCCTTTTTTGCTACAAAAGATGTTCCAAAAGAAAAGCCTCCGGTGCCAAATGATGGCTCTTTCTTCTCTTCTTCCTTTTTTGCTGGGCGCGGAACCAAGCATGTGCCACAGGCGCTGCTTGTTTCTGGATTAGTCGCAGTGCAGCATGCACAAGACCATCCCTTCTGCGCAGTAGCTGGAGGCGCCAATGATCCAAGAGAAAAGCCTCCTGCACCAACAGCGGATTGGCTTCCCCCAAAGCTGAAGCCAGTTGTGTCTGATTTTGTGTCACTCGGGCCTTTGGCGAGCCCAAAACTAAACCCAATCGTGTTTGGAGCGCTCACAGTGCTGCCAAATGGCCTTCCTGTCTTTTCCTTATTAATCTCTTCCTTCTCACTAAGTTTAGAGGCTGTGACAGAACTTCCAAAATTAAATCCACCACTTGGTACGGCAGCAAAAGGCGTTGGTTGCGAAGAAACATTCAAAGAGTTGACAGATGGAGTTGCAGTTGTCGCGGTGGGGATGCTAAAACTAAAATCTGATGGAACTTTGCCACCAAAACTGAAGCCAGAGTTTGTATCGGATGACCCTCCAAGGGTGAAGCCAGCATTCGATTTAGTCGCTTTCTTGTCCTCACTTTCTTTACCTTCTTTCTTCACCTCAATCTCCTTTGAACGAGGAACTAGGCAAGTATCACAAACACTGCTTGTGTCGGGATTTGTTGTTTCACAGCAAGCACAGCGCCATTTTCCCTTTTGCACAGCAGACATTGCAGTGCCAGCTCCAATGCTAAAACCTGCAGCTGATTGAACTTTGCCACCACCAAAGCTGAACCCAGAGTTTGTGTCGAGTGATCCACCGAAGGGGACGCCAACACTAGATTTAGTCTCTGTCTTGTCCTTACTGTCTTTCTTATCGGTTCTATCCAAGGAAAAGCCATAGTTAATGGGCTGAGTTCCTTCAACAGACAAAGAAATAGGCTTTGAAGAAGGAGAGCTAAGTTCGCTTTCAAAGCGGAATCCTCCAAATGCAGAACCAGTGGGCACTGCATCTTTCTTTTCTTGTTTATCTTTCTGGCTGGAGAATTCAAAACTGGCACCAACTTTACCCCTGGTCTGCCTTTTCTTATCCTGCTCAAATGCAGTGTCCTCAAATGGCTCACTCATGGAAGGGTTAGAGGTGAAAGTGTCTGTGGCTTTGTTGGCTGCAGGACTGTATTGTATTCGTGCGGGGCTTGCTTCCAATAGTTGTTTACTTTGCACACGGAGCTCTTGCATTTTACTCATTCTCTGGCTGTGGATTCTACGGACCTGTCCAAAAGATAAGGTTAGATCGTACAATAGACTTGAGCTGCATAAATGGTAGACTATGAATTGAAGTACATGACAAACCTGACTTATTGCTTCGGGCTTTGTTGGTGTAGGAGCTGGGGAATCATACTCTGCCTTTGACACTGGCGTTGATGGAGGCGTATAAAGACGTTCCATTTCCCTCAGAGAAAGAGCTGCCAAAACCCAGAATGGATCAGTACAAATGAAGTACAAAGAACCGTTTGAGTACAAAAGAGGAGGTTGGAGGAAACAATACTTGGTGGCGCTGAGAATTCACTCCTTGTGTCCAGATGTGGCGTAGACCAACTCCTGAGAGGCGTAGAAGTAATGGGACTTCCAGTAGAACCGGACATTCTTTCAGAAGCACCGATACGAAGCCGATTTCTTTCCACATTCGGAGTGTGTAACTGGTCTGCCCTGATTCTCTGCTCAATTCTTTCGCTAGCTGTTAGCATTGATCCCATATTTTCTCCATTACTAGGCGAACTCTTTTTTCTCGAAATATTATGCACTTCTTTCATATATTGCCTGATTTGTCTCAAAGACAGGACACCCTCTGGTTTTTCGATAAAGACTTGCAGGGGAATCCTTGGTTTTCTTTCTTTTTTGCTTGGGGTTGTATCCACTGGCTCTTCCTTTGCACATGTTTGGTGGTAATAAAGTAAAGATTTCCAAAAACGAACTTGCATTCCTGAGCAAATTGGATCGAAACTCCTAAGCGCGTACTTGAGATCTTCTTCATGAATCTTGCAGAGTAGATTAATAAAAGTGAATACATCGTGCAAAACGAACGCTTGTCCATCGTCAGTGCCTTCATCAGAATTGTAGAATGAAAGCCAGTTTAGTGCCTGGACAAACGAATTTCTCAGTTAAAACGATCACAAATGTCAAAGAACACGGCTAATTAGATAAATTTTTATACAAACCTTGTCTTTGGATGTGATGAATAGGGCGTCCAGGATATCCATTATTTCTTGGTTTAAATCGTAGCGTGAATAAAACGCTAGCACGCTGACTACACGTCCCAAATGGCATAAATCGCTTGCCAGCACAACCCGGTCATAACTCTTGAAAATATTGAGCATACGCTCCTTGTGAGCTTGGATGTCATCAAACATCTTCTCTTGATCCTTTTTGCCCTCCGCGTCATTTCCGAACTGGTACATCATTTTTGCAGCTTGGCTCAACCTCTCAGCAGCCATGATGTGCGCATGTGTCACCCTCTTCATAGAAAGATCATCTATCCTTGTGGGTATTGGAAGCGCGACTGTACGTAGAGAAAGATCAATACCGTGTTAATCTGAGTATATTTGAGGCAGATCAAGCGGCAGGGATGATCACATTACCTCTCATGCACTGATCCATGCAGAAAAAAATTTTGTGCGCAACAGTCGTACTGGGCTTCTGGCTGAATACCCGAAAATGGTGAGCTCCTAAAAGTGCCCACATACGAGCATCGTACTCCTAGGAGGTCCAGGACAAGTATCTCATCGTTTAGCACTTTTGTCTTGGAATAGTTTATTGAGGGGGGAAGACCTTAAACAACTGCACATCTGCAGTTTCCTTCGAAGCGATTTTACATTTTGCATCTCTTATAACTTTGTAGAAGAATTTGCACACTTTCATACATTTTTTAGAACTGTGGGCTCTGTATAAGTAAAAGAATTAATGAACCATGACTGTTGAACAGTAAAAGGGTTACTCTACGTACTGATGGTTGTGAATACAGAGACGCGTAAAATTGTCCCAAACGAAGAGCCTAAAAAGTAATACTAGCTTAATAAGATCATCTGATGTGATGGGATCTTCTATTTCGCTCTTTGGGGATTCATCTATCTCTTCTGTCTCCCAGACATTGATTTTTTCTTCATCCTTTTCCAATCTCTGCGCTGAAGTGGCTGCAAGTCGTTTATTAATTCTCTTTGCTATTCTCTCCGCAAAAGTTCGTAGGCAATCCCACCACTCTATCTCATGCCTGAAATACGTGGATGCTTGGCGCGCATATTCCACGGCACTGAAAAGAATACAATTAATTTTAGTGTGAAGTGACCGCAGCATTACTTTTTACACAATTAACTGAAGCAGGTTAAATTGTTCTTTGGTTGTTACCCTTCTAAATCACCTAATGCTTCTTTGTATTGAATTACTTTTAGGCGAAGAGCCAAGCAAGCTGGAGCTTTGCTGATAGTATTCTCTAATAATTGGAGAGCATCCTCTCTATCACCTGAAACAGAGAGCAATAAAATATGATAAATTTGACGATAAAGTATCGACATCATGGGATGTGGCCATCACTGACACGCATGTCTTTAACAACTCTTCCAACAATGAGCAAACACATTATTTTTGAGATATATCTCTAAACTAAGTTACCTTTGGTAAATAATAGTTCGCTCTTCAGCTCAGCAAAAGTGATGTTATTTTTTTCTAGCTCTTCAGCTCTGCCAAGAAAGGAAACAGTAACCATAAGCTTAAGAGTGATATAATCTTTAAAAAAGAAAGTGAGAGCCAACCTTTGAAGCCAACTATCGACTTCAGCCAAGGTAGACTGAGTGCCCTGCACATTATGCAGCAACAGGCGAGCGACATTTCGGATTACAATGGGCTGAACAGGGTCATACTCGAGAGATCTGCACAACCCCAGAATGAGTTAAATCGAGCAGAATGAAATTTTGTGCTGTCCTGCTTCTTACCTCTTGTAGTTGTCCAGTGCCTCTTTAAACATGTGCAACTCCTCATAAGTTTCTGCCATCAAGCGGTAGGACTTGATGCATAAGGGACAAAGTCAATTAATCAAACAATCAATCTTGGTAGGAATGGGGGGGGGTATACCTTTGGATCAGGAGCCGGAGCTGCGCATAAATGTCTGTGAAAAAAGAGCAGGGCATTGCTTTTGTCTCCAGATGCTTTGTATCTTTTGGCAATCTTGCGTAGCGCGTGTGGCTGTGTGAAATTAAATTAGGAAAAAAAGAATAAATCAGCGCCCCAACAAACTGAAGTGAGACTGAACAATATACC
This sequence comes from Acanthamoeba divionensis, assembly GCA_000826405.1. NCBI lineage: Eukaryota > Discosea > Longamoebia > Acanthamoebidae > Acanthamoeba > Acanthamoeba divionensis. Next base: position 1,499 of record CDFI01107080.1, on the reverse strand, counting down.
TGCGTGGCACCTTGAGAAGAGAGGCAAGAAGCAACAGCCAGGTCAATCTCCTGTTTCTTGCGAAGAGAGATGCATGCGTCTGATGCCATGTGTGGTGTTGCGTCTTGGGAAAAAAAAAAGCAGCGCCAAAGCATTCTTCTAGAAGACGGAGGTAGGTCTTGTGTCATTCTAGATTTTTCTGAAATATCTAGATCTTTTCGGATACATCGGGAATTTTTGTCGACTTATGGTTTGATGTTGCGCCACTACAAAGGTAAAGAGAGCCACAACGTTTGAAGAACAGAAGGCTCTTTTTTGTCTAAAACAACACATTGAAGCACAGCACAATCATATCTAGATTCTGGTCACCATTTCTATCTTTCCTTATTATTTGCAACAACAACAATCACCAGGTCCACTTCTCTTTTGTTGAATCTTCTTTAATCTCCCAGCAGATATGAAGGTATCTTTTTCTTTTTCTTCTTGTCCTTGTATTTCTTTTTGAGGCCTTTTGTGGAGACGCCAATCTTGGGCTTCTGTTCCTGTTGCTTATGCATCCAAGAATCAAAGTCGAAGTAGTGAGCCATCTGGCGACCTGCGCTGTCTTCCCATTCACGGCGCTTGGCCTGAAAGCGACCTGCACCACAAAGAGTTCATTAGTCATTCTAAAACATTTTAATCTGTTGTGGGTTGCCCACCTGTTCGTGCATTGAAGGTTCCCATTTGTGAGTAGTCATCTTTCAGCCAAGAAGCCAGCTGATCTGTCTGAGGGGTGATAGAATGTGTAGTTTGTGGAGGCAACACTGAATCTTGAACGGTGGAAGCCGTTGCCGTTGTCAGAGTGGCATCAGAAGATGGCATGGTGCTTGTAGTGTCACCACTGCTTGGTCCTTGTGCATTCATGTAGCCATAATAATAGTATGCATAATAGTTGGAATAATCAACAGCTGCTTGCTGCTCAGTGTGCAATGGAGTGTGGATTGTTGTGATTTCAGGACGCGCAGACACCTCAGCTAACTGCTGTTCGTTTATCTGTCTTACCTTCAACTGAGGAGGCAGCATTCCACAAGACCACCAATTTTGCATTTCTTGGAGAGTGAAAGGTCCTTGCTGCTCGCCCTTATCATCAAAATACACCCACATCGAGGTTTCTTGCGTTGCCGTCGTTGTGGCATGATCATCTGAGCGCACAGGGGGCTCGCTGTCTGGGCATTTAACTGGGTTATTTATCTGGCTTGGATCTTCACTGCACTGGTCCAAACCACTCGACCGTGATAGTGCGTCGCTTTTTTCAGAGTTGGAAACATGCCCAGTGCTGGTGTTAATGCCGCCCCCTTCTCCTTGCATCTTTTTTGCTTGGCCTTGGCAACGCCCCCCCCCCGGCAGATTAGAATTGGCGGCAAGGACGACAATTCGTCAAAAAATATTCTAATTATTTGATTTTCATTCGACAACACTCACCTCTGTTATCTGTGAACGACAATTCATTATGGGACGAATCCTTTGTTGCTGACGTGCCC
>CDFI01107079.1:9876-25131 GCA_000826405.1 Acanthamoeba divionensis | reverse complement strand
AAAGGCAAGGTCAGCTTCATTATGATATTGGACAAGGTGGCACAAGTGTTCTTGCTCCTCAAGCAATCCAAGATGTTTCTCCTCATATCTCTGATGATCTATCACGGTCTGGCACAGGGCTTCATATCAGCAAACTTCACTAAGGACATCATCAGCACAACCATAGGGATCAAGAACATAGGGTTCTTGCTCTCCTTCTTTGGATTCTTCAACGCTGCTGGATGCTTCCTGTTAGGCAAACTATCAGACCTTGTAGGCAAGAGGATCTTCATCATAGTGGGGTTCCTGTCTCATGGGCTCTTCTACTGTGCTTATCTCTTCATGTTCTATGATGGCTCCCAGCAGGGACTGCAAATACTCAAGGACCATCCAGCGCTCATCTTTGGGAGTGCTGCGCTGCTGGGCATAGGTGACTCATGCTGGACCACTTTCCTGGCTGTCATCATCTCTGTCTTCTTCATTGACAATGCTGAGCCAGCCTTCTCCAACCTCAACTTCTGGAGATCAGTAGGCTATGTGATAATCTTCCTTGTTGGGCCTCTACTCCAGCTGTTCCCCAAGATCATCTTTTTGCTCACTTCTTTGATTGTGGCAACAGGGTTTGTAGTTATCCTCCAACTCAGAACTCCACTGGATCAGAAGCAATAAAAACAAAAACAAAAACAAAAGGACTATTGTTAAATAGATATACAACTTGTTCATCATCAGCAGAGCTCCACTAAACCAAACAACCAACAAAGATCCTTAGATAGTTGGGCTGGAGTTCTGTCTTCTCTCTGTGTCAGACTTTCTCCTGTCTCTGCCGGTAAGGGAGTCTTTGGGAGGAGAGGCAACAGATGGTTGTGGGACTCCACGGGCTGCAGCACGCTCCAGGGAGGGATGAGAAGGCAACAAGCCAGCACTTGGAATAGCTAAGGGATGAGAGTACTGGTGTGGGTGTGCAGTGGCAATGGGGACTGCGTGGGTCTGTGGATAATAATACACCCCATAAGGTAAGCTAGCAGTGTACGGAAAGGCCTGTGGATGTACAGTAGACACAGCTATCTCTCTCTGGGAGTGTTCTTGGTCATTTTCTGTCTCTCTTTCTCTTAGCAGCTGTTGTATGTATGGGCTCTGTGGATTCTGTGAAGTTGAACTCTGCATAACGGCTTGTCCATAGAATGGCTGCAGAGGAGGTTGGTGTATGTACTGAGCGGGAGAGTTTGGCAAGTACTGTAGACTCTGTGCTTGGGGATGGAGGAGAGAGATGGGATGATTGAGTGCTGTTCTGTATTGTGTATGGGAGTGAGGCTGCTGTAGGTAGTTTTGTGCATACTGTGGCTGCATCTGTGGCGGAAGGGAGGGATTAATAGGAGTCGCGTAATTTTGCAGTTGGCTGAGAGGCACTGTGTGAAAGTTTTGTGTCTGTTGTTGCTGCTGCTGTGCAGATAATAGTTGCATCATGTTTGTCTCCAAGTGTTGGCATCTGATTTTCCATTGACTCAGCTCTTTGATGATGTTAACCAAAGGCAGCCCTAAGTAATATCTCAGCTCCTCTTCCCACAACTCGTTTTCTTCAACAGCAACATGGTTTCCATACACACCTTCCCTACTTTGCTCTCTATCATCCAGTCTATCAGTTCGTTCTGATTCCTCTTTGTCTCTGACTTCATTCAAGTACTGGGGATAAGTATCTTCGTTTGCATCCTTATTCACAACTTTTCTTCTTACACCCTTCCCAAGATCCAAAGCTACATAATTACTCTTTGTATCTGTGGGTCTATCAGCCTGAAACTGTACCTTATGAACACTACGCCTGAAATGTAAAGAGAGGTCTTGATGATTAAACCCAAGGTCCCAGAGAGTGCGTACAATAGTCTCATGAGAAATTAGATTGGACATACCTTTTTTCTCTTTCTTCATCATCAAGTTGCTTTTCTTGCCTTTGGTAGTGGTCATACGAGAAAGAAGCAGGGGCCAACAAGCTGAAAAAGTAGCAAAAGAGATATAAGTATCTTGAGCTTGGTGGGCGAACTTCGGTATATCAGAAACTCGGCGTACTTTGTGAAAGTAGAAGCTGGGGGCGAAGCAGCAAGCGCTGAAATGCTTGTTGAGCTAGGTGCAACCTTTCTAGTCTTTGTCATGGTAGAATTCCTCTCATCTTCTATTTCTTCCTCGCGTTCTGTCACACTGTAGGTATCATTATTGGTGTGTATGCTTTTGCTTCTTGATGAAGCAGGTTCCGAGTCATACAAAGAAGGAAGAGAAGTCTTTCTTTGTGCTAGCATGTTAGCGTTCAGGACAACTGAGTTCGGATAGAGTGTTGGTATGTTGTTAGAGCCCACGTCTTGCAAAGAGCTGGTCAGCGTTGACACAAACTCACTCTTCGTTGAGAGGCCACTCTCAGGTGTGCCCATAGTTGTGTTCAAGGTGCTATTTGGTGAATGTTCCGAAAGTGTATCATCATAACTTGACAAACTTTGTTCTTCCTCTTCCTCTTCCTCTGTGTCAGGTTCAATTGTTTCTATCCCTATCTCCGTCTCGGTCTCAGTTTCACTTGGTGCATAGGATTTAGCAAAGCTGGTCTTAGGTTCTTCTGCTGTGATGAGTTTAGAGAGCCTCTTGTTACTGACTGAGACGGCTACCTGAAGCCAATAAGAAGTCAATCAGTAGTAATTAGCCCATTCATCACAGTTAATCATCTAGGGACCAGAATAGAAACAAACCCGTTCAATCTCTTCATTTGGTAATTTTAGTGAGAGCCTTTTACTGTCCCTTGCACTAAAGCCCTTTATGAGTATTCATGTCAAATTGCAAGAAGAGGAGAATGGAGAGGATCATAGTAAAGAGATTATTGAATACTCGCTCGAGGGCGTCATTGGAGAGCCGCTTGGAGGACCTCTTTTGTTCAGTGACAGGAAGATCTTTGACTCTTTCACTCTCACTATCATGATTATATTATAGTCAGTGGCTATAATATCAAAAAATTTTGGCAAATACTGATTATGTTGCCTCACCGATCAAATTGAGACGGAATGCTTTGTTTTGATGGTTTGGTTAAGTCTTGCAATATCTGGAGCTGTACTTTTTTCTTGTCTCCCTTGGCTGCCTGTAAAGACCAGAAAGTAGCATTCTTAGAGAATGGGAAGGGAAGAGATCGAAAGGTCAGGTAATAGCCAGATTATGTGTACCTGGAGGGCCACCTTTTGTCTTCGAAGCGACTGATACTCAGTAAGTAGATCTGTTAATACTTCCTAAAGAGTGGAAACAGGTTAAAGTCTATAGCAGATAACATAAAGAAAAACAAAAAAAAGTAAGATAGGCTTACCTCATTTTGCCTGCTATCCTGCAAACTAATAAACTCGTGCTTCAGAAGCTCTCTTGGAGTGGGGCGCTTAGTGGGATCCTTGTTGAGACAAAGGTTCACAAAATTCTTAAACGCTTCTGACCATTTGGAGGGGTCCTCCACGGTAGGAGACGGCTTGTTGCCTATCAAATAAGCAGCCTAAGCCAAAGGGCATGAGAGTCAGTTGAGAATTAAATAGGGTTGGGAATACGACTCAACCGATGGTAACACAAAAGAGGTAGTAAATGAGTTACAACTCTATGTAGAACCTATACCTTCAGAGGGTTCTCATTAGCATAAGGCGGCTGCCCATCAGCCAGCTGTATGGTAGTGATTCCCAAGGACCAGATATCTGATGCCGCATCATATCCCTCTCCTGCAAATGAATAGCTGGTGTGTACAGTTGAAATTTTGTATGTGTGGGGTTGTTATAAAACAACTACCTGACAGTACTTCTGGGCCAAGGAAAAGAGGTGTGCCTGTGAAAGTTTTTGCTTTTTCCAGCGTTCGTGTAAGCTGATATGAGACTCCAAAGTCCGCTATCTTAGCATCGCCCAACTCGTTCATCAATATATTGGCAGACTTGAGATCCCTATGGATCTGCAGTAAAACAGAGTGGAGTATTAGGTGGTATAATCAAGAGGAAAAAAATAGGCACATGGCCAATAGTACTCCTCTTCTCAAATTGTTCCTTAGGAAGGACGCTGGTAAAGACTCTCTTGCTTATTAGATTGGAGGAGGAATCTTACAATTCCCATGGTGTGCAGGTAGGCTAGCCCATGGAGAACAGAGGTCATAATTGCAGCAATTGCAGCTTCAGAAAAACGGCAACCTTGCTTCCATATATTTGATAAGCTGCCCATACTGCAATGCTCCATTACAATCTATGTATGATTTCATTGATCGCATCTTGTTAGCAGCTCACAACAGTAACTGCAAAAATATCCAGCGGTTTAATTAGTTTGTTTCCAGGAATTTGCTTACCCATACTGTTTCTTCTCCATAAAAAGTACCATAGTACCGCACGACGTTGGGATGGCGTGCCCGTTCCAATGCGCTCACCTCGTTAGCAACCTAAATAGAGTTCTGATAAGACAGACACAGGCATGGGATAGAATACTTGCGCCCCAGTTACCTGAGCTCGGTCCTTGGCGCTATAGACGGGTAATATCTTTATGGCAACCACAAAGCCAGTTTCCTTCACAATCGCTTTGTAGACAATTCCATAAGCTCTGATGGAATTGCTACATAAGTAAAATAATATTGAAGAGCCTTAAAGTAGTTAGACCTACCCATCGCCCAGCTTGCGCCCCAGCTGGAACAGGTCATTTGGATCTGTTTCAGTGCGGGCAGCAAAAGGGAACACTCTCCTGTCTTCTCCCACCCTGCTGTGCAGCTGCTCAGGTAACGAGAAACGCCATGAACTTTTGCGCTCTCTTGCTCTTGTCTTCTGCTTTTTTTCTATTGTACAGGATTACTTGTGTCAGCAAATTTCGATATTGCAAAGTGAGAAGAATAGCGTACTATCAACTTCAGTTATGAAGCTGGTGGACTGATCAGTTTGGTCCTTGCCCGGGTTCACCTGAAGAAGTTGAATACAGGTTTGAATTGTCTCAAGATTCAAGAGAAACAAGGAGCGATGTAGCGGTTTGTAGTCAGAAGAAATGAAAGAGAACGGATAAACCAACCTCACTGGCTGGCAGCTGATTGTCTATTGCATTTGCATCTCTGTCCTGGGCCTCAGTGGCTCTTTTTCTCGTAATAAAGTTTGGTGGTTCTCTGAAAGATTTTGCTCTCTCCCACAGAGGAGACTTACTTTCTCTTGTAGTAGCATTCTCTGCAACAACTGTCTTACTCTTCAATATCTTTGACTTGGCAAACTTGGCAAAGAGGCTTCCACCTAGGCGAGGGGAAGAGGTCCTCCTTTTCTGCTTTTTCTCATTATTAGTGTCTTTTTCTGTTTCTTTTTCTTTGTCCTTCTCCTTGGGAAAGGCAACACCCAATTGCAGAGTTTTGAGGGAAGAAACGCTATGCCGTCTTGGAGAAGGAGATTTCTGAGTCAAGCTCTGTCATTACAAGAATCCAAGTGAATAACGTGAGAAGGGAGGCATGTTCTTGAGGGGGGGGGAGGAGATTTGTCTCAAAGCTAAGTTAATCTCTCCACACACCTCACACACACACACGCGCAATACTGTAGGATTTAATACTCACCCTAGTAATGGACGCCCATCTGGTTTCCTTGGGTCCTTTCTCTTCCTCTACTTTCTTGGACATCTCACCTGGCTGGGAGTTTCTTCACTCTTGTAAGACAAACCAAACAACTCTTGTGTATTCCAAAGCAATGATTCCTCATAAAACTTTCATCCAGCAGTTCAGTTTGGTCATCTTTTGCAGGAATCTATCAGGGCTGGTGTACAACCAAATTCAGTCGTTGTGTTGCTTCTGGATAGGTATGAAATTTCCTGAAGTCCATGGGAGACTCTTAAAGTTTTCTCATTTTGAGGAATAAGCTTCCATCTGGGCTCACGTGTGCCAGTGTCCAAGAAGGCTTGGATCAGCAAGAAGGTTCCATGGCGTCCAGATATAATGCTGCATAGGTTCAGGTCTCCAATCTCTCCACATAATATTCCTTTCATATCCATATTCACAGAACAGAATAATGGATATCAAAACTTTTGAGCATTTGACCTTGAGCATTAAAGAATTCCCTTGGGAACATAACTGGAGATCAGCCATTAGCATCACCCATAGTAAGAATTCCTAGGTTTTACACAAGCTGATAGCACTCACTCACTCTCTGATCTATAATGGTGTCTATGTATGTACCAATGTTTATTTCAGATTCTCACTTATCCAAGACCGTGAATGTGTACTTGAAGTTTTGATCTCCACTTTCTCTTCTGGAGACGACCTTGTGAAAATGAGGCCTCCAGTCAGGAAAGTGAGTGTCGCCTTCGACGGTCGCGTGGACCTCTGTCAGGTAGAGTCTGTCCGCCAGTGGCATAGCCTCTTCGAACACTTTTTGTCCCCCACAGATGAAGATCTCTCTGCTTTGATCAAACCCTGACTCTTAGAAAGGAGAGAGATGGTTAGCCACATCCAAGCCTTGGTTTGGTGATCATGGTCTCAAGAGGCGAGAGATGGTGAATGGGAGGGAAGCAAAGTGTATGTAGATTGATCCCTCACACTTGCATGGTAGGTGCCACATACCTTTGTCGTGAGCCCTCTTTTCATCCTCTTCGAAGTGGTATTTCTGTGCCATTTCCAATGCCTCGGTCAAGGAATGCGCCACCAAACAGCGGCCCTCGCCCCCCTTTGAATGAATTATGCACATAAGATGATTCACAAGCATGCACAGCTCTGCATGGGGAGGGGAGGTTATGCCTTAGCAAGGGGCGGGCGCCATGAGGGGGAGTGGGTGAGCACGATGCTGAGGGCGCCATATGGCCCAGCCTCTGCGAAGCAGCGGCGACCCATGATTGCCACATGAGGGGCTACCTTGGACAAAAAGAAGTGAAAGTCCTCAGGAATGCTCCATGGCAGCCTGCCGCCTTTGCCAATCACTCCATTCTCTGCCACCGCAGCAATGATATTGATCCTTCGCCTCATGTTGGTGAGAGCAGAGATGAAGGGGGGGGGGACTGAAAGATCCCCTTTTCGTTTCCCTTTCCTTGCTATTTTTCAAAGAGCTTTCTGTTTCTTGCATCTCTCTTCAGGTCAACACAACATTTCACTAGGCCATAACTCGCACGCCCAACACTGCACACACACATCATGGAAAGTATCCTTTACTAACTAACCAACACCTTGTGGTGGTTCATCATGATGCCCAATTAGTTCAATTTCTTCAATTTCTTTTTTTTTACTATTTCCTTAATGGTCAATAGATAATCTCTTTCAGCTCAAGTTCACATCCAAGCAGTTTCAGAGACAGGCCAAGAAGTGTGAAAAGAATGAGAAGCAACAAAAATTAAAGCTCAGGAGGGTACATGGCATTTGCCCTCTCTTCCCCCCCCCCCATCACCACAAATTACTCACATTTGCCCTCAGGCTATTGAACAAGGGAACATAGATGGTGCGCGCATATATGCAGAGAATGCCATCCGTGAGAAGAACCAGGTTAGTCACCGATCCAGAAACAAATCGTTTCTCATGCATTCTCCTTATTCCTGCTCTCGTTGTTCAACAACACCAACAATAACAACAATGACGATAACAGGCTTTGAACTATTTGCGCCTATCTTCTCGCGTTGACGCCGTTGCAGCCAGGGTAGACACAGCAGTCAGAATGAGACAGGTAATCCATTCCAACTTTTTTCGTATGCAGAATAGACTTGTGTGTGTGTGTCGAGAGCAGAGAGCAGAGAGATGTATGGTTAGCCACAAGCCTTCGCATAGTGACCGTGGGCTCCAGGCGCTTTCGCGCTCGAAGTGCTTTCCAGTAGCTCATTAGCCAGAGAGAGCGAGAGAGAGAGAGGAGAACAAAGAAGATTTGTTCGTGATACTGGAGGAACATGTCCCGGCAAGAAAAAAGGAGGAGAAAGCGAAATAAGCATACCCAACTACAGATTATGATCCAAGGGATCAACACTGATTCTAACGTGAGATCTTTGCACACAAAACTACAGGTGAACAGATCCATGCAAGGTGTTGTCAAATCCCTGGAAAAAGCTGCCCAATCCATGGACCTAGAAAAGGTATATTACCATTGCCACATTGACTGTGTTAGTGACCATATGGTGTGTGACCAAGGCGGCTTACAGTAAGTAACAAACTTCTTTCATTCAAACAGATAACTATGGTCATGGACCAGTTTGAGCGACAGGTCGAAGGGCTTGACGTGCAGGCTGGCTACATGGATGGAGTCATGTCGCGCACCTCCACCCTCACTACTCCTCAGGTATTGCTTAGCTTCCTTCTGGTCCCCACTTTTTTTTACCAATTATAATCAAAAAATGTGAATCTGTTCATGTAGATTTCATTTGAAATGGATTATTGTTGTTTCACTTTTTAATGATATCTATCATATCTGTGTTCAACAGGAACAAGTGGACATGCTTATCTCCCAGGTTGCTGATGAGTACGGCCTCAAAGTAAGCAAAAAAGAACCCAACCACTCTTTCACTGCATGCATATTTTTTTGTTGATAAAACAAAAACAAAACAATTGTTATTACATGAACCTAACCATTTGATTCCTTCTTTTTCTCTTTTTCTCTTTTTCTCTTTTTCTCTTTTTCTCTTTTTCTCTTCACACAAGGTGGCCGGTCAGTTGGGCACCACAGTGCCCTCCAGTGCGCCAGCTGCTCAGGCAACTGACCAGGATGATCTCAATGAGCGCTTGGCCAGACTAAAGGCCATGTCCTGAGAACACCACCTGTTGTGATATTATATTAATCAATCATCCATCAGCACCATCACATCACAGCAGCATCATTTTTTCAAACACAACACAATTCACCTCTTCTCTTCTCTTCTCTTTTTGACACTCCTCCACTCCATTCCCAACCAGTCCCAACAACAACAACAGAAGAAGAAGAAGAAGGTGTAATCAAGAGGCCTCAAAGTGGTGGCAGTTGGTTGAATGCTTGAATGAATGGTTTCATTCTTATTTCAATCTGTTTTCTCTCTTTTCTTTAATTTAATTATGTTATGTAAATAGGAATTTTCTATTTAATATTTTTCTTTAATTTTACAAAACAATAAAAGTTGTGTTGGTGTGATTTTTAATTCCCTTTGATTCACTTAACTTTTTTCCGTTAAATGTGGTTTTCAATCCAAGTATTATTTTTTTATATTATTATTATTATTATTAATTCCAATATTTTATTAATCATATATTTTGATGATGACGTGGGCGAGCAAAAAAAATTACTGAACCCAATTAAGGTGGCGCCTTCCTTGAACAAGAATTGTTTGTATGGGGTTCACTGACTCTCGGGTGACCAATATATAGAAATAGGACACTACATCCCAATTCTCATACCTACCAACCTAACAATCAACAGGACTAAGTCGTGGCTTACTGATACACACTTGATACCTGTACAAACTAGGAGACAACCAACAACAAAAGCAAGACTAGAAGGAAAGAAACAAAGTATATCAGCTTACTGACATGATGCATTCAGTTTCCAACAAACAATTTGACAACAGCAACAGCAACAAGGAGAATGACCTTGTGAGATTTAAGGTTTTCTTGAAGGATGAAAAGAGGCAAAGGAGCAAGATGATCAAACTCCCTCAACAGGCCCTGTCCTTTGCACACTTGGAGGCTCAAATTGTGAAGTGCTTCAAGGTGGAGCGTGACCAGAGGGCAACAGTCTGCTACCAAGACGAAGAGGAAGACTTGGTCACCATCTCATCAGATGAGGAGCTACACAGCGCCATGTGTGCATTTGCAGACAAGCGTACAGTTTGCCTGCATGTGGCCATCATGAAGAACTCTTCATCAAAGGAGGATTTAGCCATTGCTACATCTGATGCTAACAGCAGCAGTTTCAATGCAACAGCAATGGACAGAACTGAAGATGTGAGGATGAGCTCTCTGCTGAGTGAGATTGAGGCCAGGGGCTTCACCAACAGGAGACAGAACATCAGGCTGCTGAAGAAGCACAATGGTGATGTGGATAATGCCATCCAAATGCTCACAGAACAATCTGTCAAGCGCCAGGAGAAGAAGAAGATCCATTGCAGAAAAAGAGTGCTCCAAGATGAGTCATCTAAGAGTGAGTGTGAAGCCATCAACACTCAGCCAGAGGAGAAGGAAGAAGCCACTGATGAATCAATTCAGAGCAATCATGAGGACGCCAACTTGAGTCTTCCAGAACAAGTGAAGCAGAAATCCACAGATGCAGCATCAACAAGCAAATGTGAGGCCATAAGCACTCCTCCAGAAGCAGCGAAGAAGGAACCCACTGACCAGAATCAGCTCTGCTCCTTTCTGAGTGAGCTTGAGGCCAGGGGCTTCGCCAACAAGAGGCAGAACATCAGGCTACTGAAGAAGCACAATGGTGATGTGGATAAGGTCATCCAAGTGCTCATGGAAGGGTATACCAAGCGCCAGAAGAGAATGTTGATGAAGAAACGCACCACAGAAGCCCAAGATGAGTTAGCTAAAAGTGAGCGTGAGGCCATCAACACTCTGCCAGAGGTGAAGCTGGAAGCCACCGATGAATCTTCCAATAGCACTTGTGAGGCTATCAACTCTATTCCAGTCAGTGATGAGAATCTTGACTCACTTCTGAGAGAGCTTGAAGTCAAGGGCTTCACCAACAAGAGACAAAACATCAGGCTGCTGAAGAAGCACAATGGTGATGTGGATAGGGTCGTAGAAGTGCTCACACAAATATCTGTAAAGCGCCAGGAGAGGATGATGATGAAAGCCACTGATGAGAGTAGATTTGGTTCACTTCTAGGTGAGATTGATGCCAAGGGCTTTTCCAACAAGAGACTGAACATCAGGCTATTGAAGAAGAATGACCACAATGTGGAAAAGGTCATCCAAGTGCTCACACAGATATCTGCAAAGCGCCAGGAGAAGAGAAAAAATAGGGTAAGCAAGCGACAGGAGACGGATGAGGAGCTCAGCTCGCTTCTCAGTGAGCTTGAGGCCAAGGGCTTCTTCAACAAGAGGAAGAACACCAGGTTGATGAAGAAGCATGATAATGAAGTTGGCAAGGTATTACAAATTCTGAGTGACAGGCGCCAGGCTATACTTGCCAGAAGGGAGGTCAGACTTGCCCTTAAGGGAACCAAGCACGAGCAGCAGCAGATCAACCAAGCAGCGTAAGAAGACTTATGATAGTTGGACAAGGCCTACCGTCCACACGCAGTGACTCTTTTTCTTTTCTTACCTGCTTTGTTTTTTCGAAAATTGTTATGAACTTAAACCTTATTTGTGGCCTTCCTGTTGGAATATGAAATAAAATGATGCATTCCAATTATTCCAAAGAGATCATTCAGAACATGACAAGCGTGGTGTCCATGCCACACGCAATGTCCACGATGGGGCTTTCCCCTTTGCTGAGATCTGTGCCTTCCACGCGCAGCAATCGAGGCACAGGCTCGTTCTTGCATTCCTGAAAGCCCAGCGCCCCGTGCTGTCATAATGACACAATGTGATAGGGTGTTGTGTACATTAGTTAGCATGGTTATCATTACAAAACAGAGAATAATATAACACAAGAAAGAGGAATCGCGCATACCTGACCAAAGCCCCAAGTGTATATGCTCTGGTCAGAGGTTACCACAGCACTGTGGTCAGCGCCTGCTGCTATGAGCTTGCCCACCTGCGAGCGAATTACAGAGTAAGAATTATTAGTCTTCCCTCCTCCTTTATTGTGTATCATGATGACTGCTGGAGTGAATAAGTGGAACTCAAAGAATATACCTTGTCTTCAAAGGATTTCATGCTATGTGGAGCCAGTATGTCTCCTTGCTGCTTTGCCGCCTCGCTATCCCCAACTCCCAGTTTTCCATCTGCAAAGGAACCCCAAATGTACACTAATAATACTTTGTTAGCAAGTTTGAAAAATGTGCAAAACTCTGGCACATAAAGAAATAAACATTATTACGGCCTCTTATCATTTCTCCTTGGTGAAGTTCAAACCTTGACCCTGTGCAGACAAAGCCATAGAGTGGGTAGACCCAGAGGCAATATCAACTATGTCACAGTCGTGCAGATCATGGATAGGTAGAGGCACAGGCAGATGATCTTTGGTGCCTACACCACACTGACCATGCTTGTTGCTTCCCCATGCATAGACTCCTTTATCTGTCAGCACCAAGGTGTGACCCCAACCACAAACAACCTAAATATTATTCCAACGATTAGTTGAAAGAAGAGCTTGTGCTGTAAATCAAAAATTGGACAATAATAATTATTTTAGATCATACCTTTTTCACCATTCCTTGTACGTTTTGCACCCTCTGGGGAAAGAACTGATCTCCAGATGAAGGGAAAGTGTTGGAATCAACACCAAGCTTGGTTCCATTCCCAAATGCCAAAATTTCCTGGTCCTCTGAATAGTGGTGTTGTTCATTCCTCGTTATAATCAGAGAATGATGGCGTTGTGATTCAAGAAACTAAAAACCTGTAACAACAATTGAGTAATCATCTCCACAGGCTGCAATCTTAATGTTTTTGCCTCTGAGACTCTCTATCTCTGTAAACATAAATACATCATCTTTTGAGGGCAGTCCTGTCTGCCCTCTCCTGCTTCTCCCACAGCCGAATGTGCGCTTCTCCTCTGTAACCAACAAATAAAACAATCAAGATATGAAATAATGGAAATGCACAAATACATGTGAAAGGTCTGTGACGCACCTGTGGCAGTGATGCTGTGGTAAGCACCAAGGCCAAACACAGACGCTGACTTGGGTACATTGTCAAGTGGCGTAGGGCTGAAGCGGTCCTCATAATCGCCTGTGGCAAGCTGCCCGCTGCAGTTACGACCCCAAACCAGCAGATTCCCCTCTCCTGCCATGGCAGAGAATCATTTTGCTTCACAATAAGAAATGTGCATCACCACCAAATTCATAGAACCAAGATTGACTTCTTGCTGCTCTGATCCTCTCTGCTCTGCCTCTTTCTCTCTGCTCTGGATATCTCATTCGAGGGTCTCTGCTCTCTGCTTGTGCTCTTTTAGTAGAGGGCAGAAAAGGTACCATTGAGCGCAGCACTGTGATTGAGGCCAACGAAAAGAGCAGACAATGGGCGAGCTGAGATATCATCTGCATTTGCATTGGCCTTCACTTGCAGGAACGGCAGAGGAGTGCTCTGTTGGAGAACAGACGGTCCTAAGCCCAGCTGCCCACGGTGGCCACTCCCCCATTGCAAAACTGCTCCCCCCCAAAAAAAAGAAGGCTTTAAATTTTGTGCTGTTGTTTTGGCAGAGATGTTAAAGCAGCAATGAAGTGGTTGGCAGATCAATACCTTTAGAGATGACTTTGCATCTTCCTCCTGGCGCAGTTTTGCTCAACATAATGTGAAACCAACAACCCCCCCCTTTATTTGTTTTTATTGAATGTTACACAGCAGCTTCCCCTCTGTGTTGTGAAATAAATCCATGAAGTTTGTAGGCACCAAAGGCCAGGCCACCCAAGGCAATGGCACCAACCGCGCCAACAAGAAGAGGTCCTCCAAGCGCAGCAACACTTGCAGTTGCCCCCACAGCTTGCAATGATGCCACAAGAGAACCAGCTGCCACTCCACCTCCATTGGCTACAGCTGCAGCTGACATCATTCCAGCAGCTGTGCTTCCAGCAGCAATTCCTCCAGCCCCAAATCCAATTCCTTGCACAACTGCCACTGTCACTGCAGGGGCAGCAACAGCCCCAACGGCACCCCCGATTCCACCAACAGCTGCTGCTGCAACAAGGCTGTTATTATTATTACTCTTCTGGTGTTCACTGTGGTTCTGATGCTCTGCACAAAACCACGATTCACACTCTAAACAATTGTGCTCTGCCGCGCTGGCACAAACCTTGCACACTACATTTGATGGCATTCTTGGGAGCAAGCAAGCAAGCAAACTCTGATTGTAAGGTGTGCAGTACCGAAACAAGCTGAAACTGAATTGAAAAGAATTGAATTAATTGAATTTTACAGACTTCGGTGCTCCTCTTTTTGATGCAACCAATCATAATTCAAATTATTGAACTTTACATGAAATTTCATGTGAAAGTATTGAATTATTATTGGCACACAAATTTCCGGCCCCCAAAACCTTCTTACAAATATCAAACATTGTATTTTTTCTTTACTAACACTTGCCAACTGTTTTGTTCAAGAAGGCCTTCAAATAGAAAACTGTTATATCTAAATTTTTTCATCATACAACCAGATCAAGCTCTAATTATATTGTATTGTAAATAATWATTATTTATCACTTCAAAAAAAAGTTTAATAGATGTTTAGACCCAAAAGTAGCTTTTTCACAACTGTTGGAAAAAAAACAAAAGGGTGCAACAACCTTAACCGAAATCTCATCCTGTGCCCTTCTCTGGTTGTTATCTATATCGCCACAACACTTTTCTCTTCCCAATTCCCTACAACGTGTGTGTGATCATCAACACAACAACAGCACTCCAATACATGACTGAATCTCCTCATTTGCACACAAAACAATACAACAACAACAACAAGAAGAAGAAGCCATGAGCAGCAGCTCTAGATTCCTGTCAGTGTTCGTTCCTGTGGTTGTTGTCTGCTTGTTGGCGCTGACAGAGAGTGGCCATGCCTGGGGACCACTCTCCCATGGCACCTTCAACTGTTTGGGCCTTCATCCAGAGCTGAGCGTGGCGCAATGCCTTCAGGAGCCCAGCCAGGCGGCCTTTGCTGTGGGCAGCGACATGCCCGATGCGTTTGGCTTTGGCAACTTCAACATCACCTCACCAGGAGAGGTCAATCTCTGCGCTGGCTTGACCTACGTGCATGATCCCTTCTTTGGTGGTGAGATGATTCTGTTGGCGCTCAAGAAGGCCGGTGGCAAGAGATCAGCCATCGATGGATTCGATTATGTGGGCTTTTCCAAGGCCTTTGTCAGCCACATTGTTGGAGATCTTGTTGGATTCAACGGTAAAGGTGGTGTTCTCTGCACTAAACAAGTAAGTGTTGAACGAAACATTATGTTTTGATTATCATCATCTAAAATGTTTGGGGGGGGGGTGATTCATTCAAACAAATTAACACAACCAACAAATTTAACACATGGCAGGCCAACCGCTGCGATTCTTTGGGCATCCTCTACATTCCTGAGTGGGGATACATGGGGGCTCTTGATGCGTACTTCTATGCCGAAAATAACCTTACTGCCTCAGAGCTGCCTGTGCCCTCAGCTGATACTCTCGGCCCTCTGGCCTACCAGTTTGTGGTAAGTAATACATCTCAGGGTTCGATTCATTGGCCCAATTTCTTTGGTTTGAGGT
>CDFI01107077.1:877-11855 GCA_000826405.1 Acanthamoeba divionensis | reverse complement strand
CTCCCCCCCAACAGCTGCCCAGCGGCAACTGCGAAAACGGACACAGAAAGAACTGTACTCGAGAAGGGTCAAGAAGGGGCTGAATGGAGGGCGACAAGCGCGGTAGGGATGTCACAGACGATCAGATTCGCCAATACATACGTAAATGCAACAATAAGCGGAAGGACGGAGGCGTGGCGGTCGAGCATCTGCGTAAACATTTCGGCATAGGCTATAAGAGGGCCAAGAGGCTGCATGATGAGGAGTTAGGGCCAATCGAAGTGGAAGAGAAGGATGTCATCAGTGACGAGCAGGTTCAAGAGTTCATTAGAAAATGTATTGATGAAGGAAGGGAGATATCAGTCAACGAGCTTCGACATGAAATGCATATCGGTTACAAACGGGCTACTAAGCTCTTGGCCAAGGAGCAGGGCAAGAGCTCTAAGAAGAGAGCGTCACCCAGAAAGAGAGCAAGTAGTACAAATGTCCAGGCTGTAGCATCTCCTACAAAAAGAACTCGAACGGGTACGTTACAAGAGCGCCATGATTTTAGTACGTATTGGTGATTGTAAATTTTTTCGCCCAGACATTTGTTGTTTTGACGTTTTTTTAAAAACGTATTAGGCTAATTAATCTCTCTTTCTCTTCACGAAGGCGGAGAGGACGACGACGAAGATGCGCTACAAGATGAAGATGAAGACGTTGAAGTAAAAACAGAGCAGAGTGGATATGCTCATGCCCCAGGTACCAAAAGCCCTACATGTTCCTCAATTATGGTCTTTCTGTGCCCCCCCTCCCCCAACTGACAAATAATTGCAATTTCTTCCACTTATGTGCTTCCCTTTTTTATTTAAATCTTCTTTTCTTGCTTAAGCCTACTGCTTGCCATACATTCGCGTACCAACAGAAACCGTTGCAGAGGGCACTGTGCCACAACAGGTGCACAATCATCACATCATGGATCATGCAGGCGATGCCACATTTGTAGCAGACGTACTTGCCAACGTGGGTAAGTCCATGCTTTTATTTATGTATATGTGTATTTGTATGGTCCTAATGCAATCCCTGACGTAGTTCTTCCCCTTTATTCCGCAGGCGGTGACCCAAGCCTAGAGCCTAATGGCCAGGGCATAGACACTACATTGTCATTGCCCAAAGGTGGTTGAGACCGTCTCATGATGATACACAGAACAACAACAACAACAATCATGTGATACTTAAAACAAAGAAAGGAAAGGAAAGGAAGCAAGGTACCAAACAAACAATTTTTAAAGGCGATGGCAAGACGATATTGTGCACAAGAAGAGGAAGAAAAAGAAGAAGGTGTAAGCTTTACTTTTCTATCATATCTTATGGACTACTCGCTTTTGCTGTGGCCATGCTTGAAAAATGGAGAAAGGAGTGTGTGGGAAGAGAAATGTGAAACAAAGTGTGTGTGTGTGTGTGTGTGTGGTGTCGGTGTGTGTGTGTGTGTGTGAATGAAGGAGCCAAGAGGAGATGGACTTCTTCTTGTTCACTATGAGAAGTTAAAAAATGTGCTGAGAAAGTCACAACTTTTGGGGAAGAAACATATCGTTTTCATTGTTTGCCAAGAAAGAAGAAGAAAAAAGAAAAAAAAGTTGAATTCAATCACATCTGATGTTTTGTAAAGTTAGTTTGTGTTTGTGCTGTGATGATGATGATGGTGAGGAGGAGAAGAAGGAGAAGTGAGCGGTTGTGTGTGTGTGGGTCACCTGTGCCTTTTGTGGTTCTCTTCTCTTCTCTTTGTTTGAAGTGACTTGGCCTTTTTATTATATTTTTCTTTTAGCTTTTAAAAAAATAAAACAGAAAAAAAATATATCTCTGAGATGTGTCAAGTTTTATTATTATTATTATTATTATTTTAGTTTTTTAGTTTTTGCCTTCCTTATCTTTTTTTTTACATTCTTTTTACATGTGCACATGCTTTTGGTTTGTTGTTTTTACACACCCGCTGAGATTTAAATGATCAAACTTGTTCGCCCTCTCCACAACTTACATCATTGCCGTTGCTGCTGCTGTTGCCATCATCTCCATTGCCCTCGCCGCCTCCACCATCCCTGCGCTTTGCTGGTAGGTCGAATCCTCCGCTGGTTCGTGGCGAGATGGTGAAGGCTCTGTGGTTCTTGGCCCTCAACTTGCCCTTCTCTGCTGCCTGCTGTGGATCCCTTTCCTCCCTGTTTGCTGCTGACACTGCTGTACAATTGCCAGCGCTGACGCTTCTGCTGCTTCGTTGCCCGACTTTCCACACCGTCTTTTTACTTCGATTGTCCACCACTCCATCCTCAACAACAGCAGCCACACTGCTGACTTGTGTTTGTGTTTGTTTTAGTTCTTGTGCTTGTTCATGGGCATGGTCTTGCTCTTGTTCACTCTGTTGTTCACTCTGTTGTTCCACATTGTCCTGCTGCTCTTCATCCATCTGACAATCCCTTCCATCAAGGAAGCAGCAATAGCTCGCAGGAAAGTAACCCACTTTTCCTAAAAGTGAAGTATGTCAAAGTGAGAAAGAAAAGTTGAAAGAAAGAAATAAGATTGAAAGGACAGAAAGAGAACGAAGGAAGTAGTACCATCTCCTGTTTTGGAAGACACTTGGCCAAGCCACCAACCGCTTTGATGCATATCCATGACCATTACAACATCTCCTTCATGAAGCCCCAACTGGATCACGCACACGCACAAGAGAGCAGAGAGCAGAGAGGAAAAGACGAGTTATAGGCATTAAAACATGATCAGCACATGTCAGAGCGTGCTTTGGCACATATGTGCTGACACTAAGGCAAGCTTACCTCTCCACTGGAGTCGTCTGGTGGTTGGTATTCGTAGAGGGCTCGTATGTAGCATATGTAGTAGGGCGAATAGTCGACCACTTCGAACAGGTTGTCCCAATCCTTGATCAGCCCCAGCGCGATCGCATTGATGTGCGCAAAGTCTTCCATCATCTGCTCACCCGTTTCTTTTCATCGCATAGTTAGTTGTGTGTGAGAGCAGAGAGCAGAGAGATGTATGGTTGGTTTCATGAATGGTGAGCTCTAGAAAGCAATAACAGAGGAAGTGGTCAACCAGGAGCTGGACTCATGTTACTCACCTGAGGGCGCACGGAGTAGGTTAGGTCCAAATATCATTCCCAGGTTGTTCTCATTCATTTTATTTTTCTCTGCATGTTGACTCACCTGCGAGCAGAAAGAGCAGACATCAGTTAACTAAAACCAAGAAGTTCATTAAATTGCGTGCGTTAGGAAAGTACTTTGCGCAGAGTGAATACTAGGCGCTTGAGGAGGGCTTGGTTGTATCCGGGCAACATCTCTATCAAGCCTCCCAATTCCATAGGTCGCTTCAACTCTGTATTAAGATTGAAGTGAGAAATAGCACTGATATTGTTGGTCTTCTATATTCCTGGGTGTGCCTGAGAATTCTGGACAGAGCTGAAATTTGAGCTTACTTATAGAGGTCTTGGCCTTTGCAAGGAAGCAATCATAAAGCTCGAATGTAAGAAGGGGTTCGGGAAGTTGTCTGTTTGGTTCACAAGAACAGAGAAAACTGGTGTGAGAGCAGAGAAGAGAGCAGAGTGAGAGAAACAAGTAGAAAGAGATTAGAGTTATCATGCCGCAGGTATAGTTTGACGAGATCGCATATGAGGTGGGGGTCGAGCTCCCAGAGGTCAAGTGTCTTGCCATCGTTCAGTGCATTGCGGCATTGGTCTATCAACTCGGTGCTCGAAGACAAACGGAATATGCCCTGGCCACGCCCACAACAATAACAACACACACACACACACAGAGAGAGAGAGAGAGAAGATCAGCATGATGCAGCTTGAGGTGTTATGGGATAATCACTTGTGTGTCTAGCATTGTCTGCTCGATGTGTAGGCACGCCTGCTCTATAAAAGGAGGCACTTGGAATCCAGCTTGCAGATGAGGTTTCACGGCTTTTGCCAAACTTATCCCAAAGAGTCCTTTGATGAATGAAATCATAAACCATTCACCAGAGAATGGTTTTATTTGGGGGGGGGGAATAAGGGTGTGGTCACGTACCAGTAACGGAATTGTTTCTGTAATTTGAGGGAGGAGAGATGTTCAGCGTTTCAGCTGGTGCAGTCTTCTTCACCACAGGCAGCTTGGGTTCACTGTTGCTTCTGGTGGAGCTGCCCCGTTGCCCAACGGTTTGTGCCCTCTTTTTGATGTTTCTGAGCACTGACAAGTGATCCATTCTATTCTTCCCTTTTTCTGGTCTGTGGGAGAGCACAGAAAGAGCTAAGAGAGAGTATGTGTGGGCTGTTCAATTATCTGGGCCCAATTCTAGAAGACTAGTATTTTGATTAATTTAATTAAAAAAAATATGAACTATTATTTTTTTTTCCAATTCCTGGTAGTCTTTCTGATTCTGAATCCGTCTGCATAATTCTTGAACACCAACAGAATTCTAGAAATATTTGGAAAAATCTAGATCCCATCCGAAAATATCTTTTTGTCGACCACTTGCCGCCAAAAAAAAAGCCCTCAAAAACCGGCGCTCCCTGNCCCCCCCCCCAGCAGTAACAGTCTCTTCTCTCCTCTTTGGGCCGAGGCCAAAGCCACAGACCCACTGCTGCCAACGAGTAAGCGATCGCTTTGCTGCGAATTTGCAGAAGCCCAAACGCTGCTTAAATGTCTGCCGCCAAGCCTGCCTCCAAATTTAGCAAAGATCTCTACCAGAAGCGATTGAAAGAATTGTACGGTGATTGGAAGGTAAAACCCCATTCCAAGTAACATTTAAGGGGTTAATGAAGTTTGGTTTTGTGAATGCGACCAACTTCGAATTATTCGAACAAATTTAGTTATCACTTAAAGTGACTTCATTTTTTGTCTATGTCAAGAATTCTGGAACACAAAATGAATGGAAGAATGCAGACGCACTTGTCTTTGCCAATGGGACAACGGATGAAGAAATAATTTATAAAAAGTCAACCGCTATTCAAGTGTGGCTCTTTGGCTTTGAAATGGAAAATACTGTGGTGGTCTTGACAGACAAGAAAGTTCTTATTCTCACAGGGCCAGAGACTGGTAAGCTTTTGAAGCATCTCTGTTTTTAATTCCAGCAAGTCGAAGACTCATCTCCTCTCTTTCCCTTTCCCCTCTGCTCTTCTGCAGCCAAGCAGTTGCAAGATATAACAACAACCCAGGTGGAGGGTCTTGCAGTGTCCACCGAGCTGCTGACTGCTGAAACGGACACAGCCAGCAATGATTTTAACAAGCTCTTTGCTGAAATCAAGGTATTAATACTACCACTTTACCGCATTATCAATACTAGAGGTGGATTACTGAGTCTCATCTCAAGGCCAGCGGCCAGGGCAAGAGCGTTGGTTCTCTCATAAGAGAAGCAGCACTGGGAGACTTTGCCGCCGCTTGGAAGCAGGCCTTTGATCAGCAAGGATTCACTGCTATTAACATAGCCAACTCAGTTTCCAACCTTTTTGCCATCAAAGATTCACATGAACTGGTATTTAAGTGTTCTCTTCTCTCTCTCTCCTCTATGCGTTTAACACTCTCAATTTTCAACACTCTTTGCTGTGAAGAAATATGTCAAAACGGCTGCTGCAATCAGTGCAGCCGTGCTCAAGAGCTTTCTGGTGCCCGAAATTGAAACCACCATCGACGAAGAGCAATCTATAACACACTCAACTCTGGCAGAGAAGACTGAAAATGTGTTCTCTGACCCCAAGACAATAAACCCAAGGGTAAGTGCTGCTTGAATTGACATTCTACCAGTACTGTTAAGTTTAGCCCATCTGTTTATTTTACGTCTCTTTACGCATACAGCTCAGCCCTGAGATGGTCGAATCTTGTTACACTCCTATCATCCAAAGCGGTGGACAGTATGATCTAAAGCCCAGCGCCGTGAGCAATGATGACCAACTCAATTTTGGAACTATAATTTGTTCTTTAGGTGCTCGTTACAGACATTACTGCTCCAACGTCGCTCGCACTTACTTAATTGATCCAGATAAGGTAATTTAGAAACACGCATTAGGGCTATGTTTATGACCCTTACAATGTTCATTCTCAAAGGGGCAAGAGGAGAATTATGCGCTGCTATTGGAGCTACACAAGCGCTTAATTAAAACTCTAACTCCTGGCGTCAAACTGGGGAAGCTTATGGACGTAGCTCATGAATTTATTCAAAACAAGACTCCACAACTTCTCCCCCATTTTGTAAAAACTGTTGGTTTTGGTGTACGTACCTCTTCTCCTCGAGCACATCGGCTGCAAAAGCTTAATCCTTTCTTTGAAAATTAACAAATAGATGGGCCTTGAATTCAGAGAATCAGCTTTCTCGCTTAACAATAAGAATCAGCGACTTGCCCAGCCAGGCATGGTATTTAATATTTGCGTGGGCTTTCAAGGACTTGAAAGGAAAACGAAAGTGAAGGACCCTAAAAAGAAAGTCTATGCGCTAATGCTCGCTGATACAGTTGTGGTGACGGATAGTGGATCTGAAGTCCTGACTGCAAGCTGTCCCAGCGAATGGAAAGAAATTTCCTATTCCGTAGAAGACGAAAACGAAGAAGAAGAGGAAAGTGAAAACGAAGAGAAAAAACCCAAGAAAAAGCGCGAACAGACAAAAGCACCAAAATCTAGCAGCAGTGTTGGCGCCCGCAGCACACGTCTGAGAGACGCTGATAAGACTAAAGACCAGATTGCAGCAGAAGAAAAGAGAAGAAAACATCAAGAGGAGCTTGAAAGAAAGAAAAGAGAAGAGGCTGAGGCAAGATTTTCTAAGTCTAAGAAAGGAGATGAAAAGGCCAAGCCATTAAAAGAAGTTATAGCTTACGAGAACGCCTCGCTGCTGCCAAAAGACGCCCAGAGCGGAAGAATATTTGTAGATCAGAAGAATGAAAGTGTGCTGTTGCCAATTTATGGCCTCCTGGTGCCCTTCCACATATCCACGATCAAGAGCGTTACCAGGTCAGAGGAATTTCTGCGTATAAACTTTATCACTCCTGGAACCGCAGGTTTAGGGTCGGACAAGTCGCCAAAGGTATTTGCTTGCTCTTTGTGGTATTTTACTATCTATTGGTTCATTCCTTTGACTTTAGCTCTTAAATTTTTCTAAAAATCAGTTGTGGAAAGATGGCAAGGCTACGTTTATTCGTGAGATGACCTACAGATGTCCTGATACCAAGTCTCTCACAACTTCCCTGCGCCTAATAAGCGAATTAAGAAAGAGAGCTCAAACACGCGCTCATGACACCCACGTTAGAGATTCTCTTGTGGCACAGGAAGAACTTGTCCCGAGCAAGGGTACGTACTAATGCTGTAACCTCTAGATAGACGGTGCATAGCATTAACTCTCTTGCTTGTCTCTGTGGCTCTCCTCCAAAACAGGTCGCCCTCTCACTTTGCCCGATCTCTATATCCGGCCAACGATCGGAGGACGCCGTGCCACAGGCCAGTTGGAGCTTCATAAGAATGGTTTCCGGTTCAGATCGTCCAAGGGCGGAAACGTTGATATCATGTTTAAGAACATAAAGCATGCCTTCTTCCAACCCGCTGAGGCAGAAATGATTGTCATCATCCATTTCCATCTGTACAACCCCATTATGGTCGGAAAGAAGAAAACCGGCGTACGTTGAAGACCTTCTTCTTTCTCCTCTTCTATGTAATTACTTATAAGGCATTCTGGCGTGTCACATTTATATATATACACACATCAGGATATTCAAGTGTACAGCGAAGTGATGGAGGTAGCGCAGAGCTTGGATGGCCGGATGGGACGCAGAGGCATGGATAGAGATGACATTGATGACGAGGCGCAGGAAAGGCAACTGCGCATTAAGATGAACGCAGATTTTCACAACTTTGTTAAAAAGGTTCAGGATGCGGTAAGTAACGAGCGAGCTAGCACGTCTCATACACACATACGCATCTCTTTTAAATGTATCTTAATATATATGTGTGTGTGTTTTATTCTGTATGGGATCTAATAGGTGCCAGACATGGAGTTTGACATTCCCTACAGAGAGCTTGGGTTCTTTGGTGTGCCGGGCAGGACCAGCACTTTCCTTATGCCCACTGTGCACTGCCTCGTGCAGCTCGTCGAGCCTCCCTTCTTCGTCTTGACCTTGGACGAAGTCGAGATTGCCCACTTTGAGCGTGTACAGTTCTCACTGAAGAACTTTGACCTTGTCTTTGTGTTCAAGGACCTCACCAGGCAGCCCGCCATGATCAGCGCAATCCCCACGGCGAACCTGGAGTCCATCAAAGAATGGCTCGAGTAAGTAGCAGCTCGGCCCATCGTGCCCTCCTCCATCCCATCTCTTTGATATTTTGACCACATCTTAACATTTTAATATATATATATATACATATATATATAGTGAGTGCAACATTAAATACTATGAAGGTCCTACAAGTTTGAATTGGAAGGCCATCCTTGCGACCATCCGCGAAGATCCTAAGAAGTTCTGGGAGGACGGAGGCTGGAACTTCCTCAGCAATGAGGGCTCTGACGACGAGGAGTCGAGTGGCTCGGAGGAAGAAGATGCCTATAACCCTAGCGACCAAGATGACGATGAAGACTCTGTTCGTTCCTCTTTGCTTCTTTCCTCTTTGCTTCTTTCCTCTTTGCTTCTTTCCTCTTTGCTTACTCTTCTATACAATAGTATGTGGGGTCCGATGCTGGAGGGTCAGACTTCAGTGGTGGCGAAGAGGATGATGAATCAGAAGAAGAGGAAGAAGAGGAAGAATCAGAAGGCCTCGACTGGGACGAGCTTGAAAAGCGTGCTGCAATAGGTACTGTGTACACGCACTACACTACACTACGTGCATTAATTGGTGCTTTATGATGTTGTTAACATTAACATTAACATTTCTTTCATTCTATTCATTCAGATGACAAGAAAAGAGGTGCCTACGATGAGGACGAGCCGCCGCCTTCTCGCAAGAGGAGGAGGGACGACTACTCTGATGATGAGGCGCCGCCCGCAAGGCCTAGCACGCGTGCTAAGGCGCCCCCTGCGAAGAGACAAGCCACCGGGGGTGGTGGGGGTGGTGGTGGTGGTGGTCAGTCCACCTCGACCAGGCCCGGCACGCGTGCTAGGCCCTCTGCTGCTGCTGCGTCTGGACGTAAGCCAGGTCCTGCTGCTACAAGCGCCAATAGGAAGAGATTGGGATAGTGATGAAGAGATGAAGTCGAAGAGAGAGAGAGAGAGAGAGAGAGAGAGAGAGAGAGAGCAGTTCAACGAAAAGAAAGAAAGAAAGAAAGAAAGAAAGAGGGACAGTGTAGTGACAATATTGTGTCCGACTGGTGCTGGTTGAAAGCAGAGAGAGCAGAGAGATGAATGGTGGTGTGCCAAACAAATGCAGCTCACAAACGAAGAGTAATTAAGTCTTTTTTTTCCCCCTTCCACTTGTACAAAACAAATACACATCTTCTTCATCTTCATCATCTTCATCTTCTTCTTCATCATCATCATCATCTTCCTCCTTCATATTTTTATTTGAAGTGAAGGCAAGCTGGTGTGTCTTTCACCTCCTCCATCATCGTCATCAAAGCAGTTGCACACTCCTCAAAAAAAAAATGAATTCAGAATCAATTGGGACATTTCAACTTCAGCTGAGAGTGACACAAAAGACCAGACCTTATCACTTCTAATTATCTCAATATTCCTAATATTGAAGACATATTTTTACAACATTAAGACATTGTTAATTGTAAATTAACAACATGTTGTATTTAAATGGTGCCAACATGTTTTTCTTGGATTTTTCCAGCTTTGTCTATTAAAAAAATAGATGGACAATTTTTCCCGCCTAAAAGAACCTGCGCAACAACAAAGGGGGCCTTCCTTGGCTTTGGAGATTAAGAGGATAGAAGAAATGTTTTTTGGAGGATTCTTGTCTTTCTCTGTGAATGCCATCACTTTGTTCTCTCCAGTTGCTGTTTTGCCACTCGCCCTGTCAATTAGCTACTATTTGACACTTCGGCTGTCTCTGGTGTTTTGCATTATCCATCTTTTCATTGCAAGCTTCAAACGCCTGATTCCTGGCCTGTATGCCAACCTGGTAAAGTGCAGACCATTAATCAAATAATATTAAAGGAAATGGCACAATTCCACATAATCATATGACAATTGTCTTGCTTGGTCACAGCGAGGCTTTGCGTGGCTTCTTGAGCTGCTGCTCTCAGTTGGCTGCCTCGTGTTTGTACAACCCCACGTTCCTAAGTTCATTGAAATTGCCTATGCCCAAGTACTCAGCTGGAGTGGTATTTGTTTTTCACCTATCTTTCCTGGCTGTTGCCCTGCCTCACCTTTTGCTCTCTTTCTCATGCCCAGCCTAACTCCCAACTCCCTTCTCTTACGCACAGGGCCTTTGTTTTTAATTGTTGAAGCAGTGCAGGTGGTCAGAGTTATCATGTATATAAGCAAAGCGCTCACCATGCGCATTGACAAACAACCTGCTCTCGCCAAGGTATAGGCACAACACTAAGCCACGAAATTAAGCAGTGCAATACCTTTCTAACGAATTTCGTGTCTTGTAAGTCCGCTATCATAGGTATCTCTGTGTGCTCGTATGTTGCTGCACTAGCTATGGTATTCTTCTTGTTTCAGGAACAGATAGGTGCTGGAATGTCC
Source organism: Acanthamoeba divionensis (assembly GCA_000826405.1). Lineage (NCBI taxonomy): Eukaryota > Discosea > Longamoebia > Acanthamoebidae > Acanthamoeba > Acanthamoeba divionensis. Next base: position 1,243 of record CDFI01107077.1, on the reverse strand, counting down.
AGGTAATTGTCCATTGACCATAGATCAAAGGTTGCAGGGGAAGGCTATTGAAGTGTATATGCCTTTGGCAAAGAATTATTCATTCATCTTTCATTCCGTACTCATTATATTATTACAGCTACCTCTCTGTTCTGTGCACGGTAGTGCTAGGCCTCACAGTGATGAACATAATAGTGGAGGAAGGGGTGATATCTGACGCTGCGATGGTCTCCCTCTTTATCATATTCTCTGCGAGGCAGGCCATAATGGGAACCCTTCCTACGGAGGCAAGCGAACCCTATGAAGAGTACGTTCACTGTTCTGTCTGCTCTCTCTGCTCTCTCTGCTCTCTCTGCTCTCTCTGCTCTCTCTCTCTGCTCTCTCTCT